>CM014079.1:2696287-2864613 GCA_004119915.2 Collichthys lucidus
TGTGTGTGTGTGTGTGTGTGTGTGTGTGTGTGTGTGTGTGTGTGTGTGTGTGTGTGTGTGTGTGTGTGTGTGTGCCTCACCACACTCTGCTGTTTACGAGTGATTGATCTTTGGTTTTACTGGTGAGACCCGGTTGGACTGCGTTCAGTGAGCTAAGAATAGATAATTCGTGACCTGGGCGACAAAAGCGACCCAGAACCGAGTTTTAAAAATATCTGCTGAAAGCTTTTAATAACCCGTTCAGAGGAGGAGACACAGAAACAAGATGCTGCAGGCTCAAACTCTCCAGAAGACGGAGAGAGACGGAGACGAACTCGTGAAATGATTTGACCTAGAAGATAAAAAACTATTTGCCCTTCATTATCTGAGTGTGTCCCCGCAGAGACGACAGAGAGAGTCAAACAAACAGATGATTACTGCTGGATGTTAGAGAGACCAACTCACCTGAAGCTGACATAAGAGGTGTCAGCACACCGCCTCCTCCTGTTTATTAGACACTAACTATGATCTGCTCATTTATTAATGGAGTGTGGATTTTCTTGAGGACAATGAACACGGATATTTTGATTTGAATGTTGGAAGGTGATGAGCTGCAGAGGAAGGCTCTGCTCGGTGCTTGGTCCTGGGTGGTGGTGGTGGTGGAGGATTGTGTTTCAGGATGCAGGTGCAGGAGTCGATCCTGGAGGTGAGTCAGTGATGGGCGGAGTCGGGCGGTGTTCTGCTGATTCGGTTTATGTTTTTGTCAAAGATGACTCCGAGGTTGCAGCTGTGAGGGGATGGAGACGGAGGGAGTGAGTTGGTGAGGGGATTTGGGGCCGGACAGGTTGGCGGCCAGGGTGGAGGGTCAGTGTTGTCCGGTCCGGTCCATGTTCTACACATGTTTTGTGTTTTTAGCTTGCCGATGTCATCGGGCCTGTAAGGGTGAGGTGAAGGGGTTGCACTCAGCTGAACACCGGACCTTTAAGTCAGATCCAGTCCGAGAGCTGTGAGGTTTAAATCCACATCCTGTTGACTTCATGTACTCACAGCCTGTGGCTCCCTCCTGTGGTCACTCAGCGGCACTGCACACATTCAAATATCAGATTTATGTGTGTGTAGAAAATAGGCCAGCCGGGAGGTGAATGAGTCATCCTTCAGCAACGAGTGTGTGCATGTGTGTGGGTGCTCACGTCTGTGTGGCGTGTATGAAGCTACAGCCTGCAGCAGGTTAGCATAGCTTAGCATAAAGACTGGAAACAGGGGGGGCAGCTAGCCGGACTCTGTCCAAAACAAAATCCACCGAGCAGCAGCTCGCCCTGTTGGCAGGACAGTGATTTTATCTGCAGGCTGTTAGAGCGGAGCCATGAGCTCTGTCCACATGACCGCCTCTGTGAGAGCTGGAGCTAAAAGGGTCCACGAGCTCTGAGTGCATTAGTGCACGTGAACGTGCCACTTATGTAAGCTTGGTGCATCTTTTATCCTGTGAACACGTGAAGAAAGGCAGCTACTGCTCCTGCAGACCACACACTCATATCAACACTGACGTTACACAACTGTACTACTACAGCTGTACACTACTACTGTACACTTACTAATGTACGTGTGGTTGATCAGCAGACATCATAGTCTGAGTTAGCAGATCAAACCTAACCAGGATATCTGAGACTGAATTTATGGAGCAACTTTGTTGCCGAAATGTGGACGGGAGGGAGGAGGACTCTCAGGAGAATCATACCTAACAACTTCTACAAACAATAACAGTACAGGAAGTGAGTGAGACCCAGCAAGAGAACAAACAAACCTCTGACAGCTGAATGAAGCTATTAACCAATTACAAGGGTCTGTCCACTGGGCGTAAATTATTTGTTGCAACAAAGCTCAGATCCATCAGATATACTGCATCGTCCTTGAATTTTGAGAGTTGTTTGTACAGAAACTCGAAACTCCGCCCGGATGTCCGAGCTCTTCACACGATCGCTAAGGCTGAGCCCGGACACCGGGTGGAGAAAGCTCAGCTGCTTGTTCCTGCGATGTCGTTCTTTCAGTCTCTACCCAAAGCTCATGGCCAGAAGTGAAGGTTGAAACGTAGATGGACTGGAAGATGGAGAGCTTTGCCTTCTGGCTCAGCTCCCTCTGAACCACAACGGTCCGGTACAGCGTCCACAGTACTGCGGACGCTGTACCAACCCGTCCATCTGATTTTTCAACAAGACCCTGAGATACTCGAACTCCTTCGCTCGGGGCAACAACTTGTTTTCCTGCAGAGAACCATGAACTCAAACTTGGTGCTCACTCTCCTGCCTGATCTGTGCGTCCTTTGTGTTCAGGATGAAGAATCACAATGAGCTTCTGACATCAGGAAGATCGTAGATGGAGTGTTGTTGTGTTTCTTCTGAGCGTGGACCCTCGCCAGGTCGCCGTGTTTTTGCCGTCTAACGCCGCCTGTCTTGTTGTCGTTGTGCTTGTTGCAGTGTTCCTGCGGAGCCACAAGAGTCTCGAGTCTGTTGATCCTCAGTTCACCATGAGGAGGAAGATGGAGCAGCTTCGAGAGGAGCTGGAGCTCATGGAGCAACTGCGAGACGTGAGACACATCATCCACCCGACTAATGTAATAACACACAGCACGGCGTCATGCACTCACACACGCCTGTCTGATTGACTCCGCAGAGCATCGAGAGCAGACTGAAGGTCGTCCTTCACGAGGACCTCGGATCGTCTCTGATGGACGGCGTCGTGCTCTGCCATCTGGCCAATCACATCCGACCTCGCTCTGTCGCCAGCATCCACGTTCCCTCGCCTGCAGTGGTAGGTCTCAGCCTGTCAGCCCTGACCTTTGACCCCTGAGTGTAGTTTGTACACAAAACATGTCTCTGTGCTTCCAGCCCAAACTCAGCATGGCCAAGTGTCGGAGAAATGTGGAGAACTTCCTGGACGCCTGCAGAAAAATTGGTGTACCCGAGGTAAGACGCCACGTTACGCAATAACTACAGCCTCACCCTGTCACTGTCTGAACTGGGGTCGTTTCCAAGTTTCTACGTAAAAACTCTGCAAACTTCTTCAGTTGAACACGTTTCTGAAATTTGAATCGGTTACAGCTTCTTCACACTGACAGGATCCAGTGTGATCTCATGATCTCCAGTGTTCGTCAGTCCGTAACATAGAAAACAAAGGTGACTCCTGGACTTGCCCGTTGGCTGGTTCACGTACTTTAAACGGCACCAATTTGCCTAAAGAACTCAAGTTTGTAACATTATACCTCCTGTTTCCAAGAGCATCATAGAGGATCGCTGCATTAGGTCGTAGGAATAGTTCATGAATCAGTAAAACCTGAAAAACTTCCTTGAAAACACCCCCAGTTCTTCAGAGTAACAGTTACTCTGGCGTCAACTTGTTTTTGGCTTCAGTCGGCTGATTGTTGATCAAAGATGTAAGACGGCGTGTGAAGGTGTCCTGCAAAAATGACACAATGTAACTTATGTTTTTAATTATTCATGACGGTACGTGAGACGAACTTTTTGCAGGACACTGATGACGACACTAAACTGTAAACCAGGTCTGGGAGGAAAGCTGCCGTGACATCTGAGATGATGCTTAATGTCCAAAAATCAGACGCTGCTCACGAGATCCTGACCTCAGAGAGCTCGTGAGCTTTTTAAATATCTGCTACAAGCCAAACTCTGAGTCCTGAATTCCCCAGCACTGGTTTCATGTTTGATAATGTCCAATGTTTTAATGCTGAGTCATCATCCTGTCATCGCCGCCTGTGGCTTCCAGCTTCCTCCATCACAGCAGGAGAACAGAACCAGAGCTGTGTGTGTGTGTGTGTGTGTGTGTGTGTGTGTGTGTGTGTGTGTGTGTGTGTGTGTGTGTGTGTGTGTGACGCAGGACGTCGTGAGTTCAGGTGTAGCAGCTGAATGATCGTCCAGTTACTGTTCACGTGATTTGACTCTGGGAAATATGGCAGCAGGAGACGTTTAGAGAAACACACACACACACACACACACACACACACACACACACACACACACACACACACTGAACCGTTACGTGACCAAGAGTTGGATGAGAGCGTTGATGCCACACTCACATGCCGCTGTGCTACATATGAAGCCCCGGCAGTCAGGTAGGCTGTACAGCAGTGTTGTAGTCGAGACCAGACAGTATGAAACATACTGAGGTAGCTGATGTTAACAGAAGCTGTTGGGGTGAAGTCTGGTTTCAGCTTGAAGTAAAATCTTCTTCGTCTGAGACTGAGACAAACCGACACTGCAGCACAGACGTGTGGTGTTGAACTCTCAGCAAGAAATGTTAGTTTCCTTAAACAGCAAAGATCAGGTCAGTTTTATCTTTTGATTCTGTTTGTTTCATATTTGAGTTTTTGGTTTTTTTGAGTCTTTGAGAAACTGAACGGCTTGGTTGACCTTTGCCCTCCATCCTGCTGCTGCTGCTGCTGCTGCTGCTGCTGCTGCTGCTCGCTGCTGCTGCTGCTGCTGCTCGTTGCTCGTTGCTCGTCTCCAGCCTTGAATGCTTCACTGACCATGCTTCTGCAAAAGCTAAGCTAAGCTAAGCTAATGCTAACGTGCTAAGAGCTTCTCTCTGAGTTAGCGCTCGTGCTAACTGACTGCCCCGGCTCCGTCATCACAGCCTGCTCACTGAGAGGAGGACGACGAAGAGCTCCATCCTCCTCTCAGTGAGCATCCCTGCTCGTTGCCATGGTAACCCCCATGCCTGCCCTTCATCCCCCCTCCTCACCTCACAGCTCACACGCTCTTGTCTTTGACCTTTGACCTTTGACCTCGGTGTCCATTGGTTAACTTCCTAACTTTTCTTTCTCTTTTTACTTTTCTGGCTGGATCGCACCATGTCTCCTCGTCCTCGTCCTCCTCTCTTCTCCTCTCCTCCTCCTTGTCCTCCTCTCTTCTCCTCTCCTCCTCCTCCTTGTCTTCCTCTCTTCTTCTCCTCCTCTCTTCTCCTTCCCCTTTTTTCTTCTCCTCCTCATCCTTCTCTCTTCTCCTCCTCCTCTCTTCTCCTCCTCCTTCTCCTCGTCCTCCTTTCTTCTCCTCCTCCTCCTTCTCACTTCTCATCTTCGTCACTTGTCCTCGTCCTCTCCGGTTTTTCCTCACATACCTTCATTCCCTCCTTACTTCTCTCATTTCCCACTCTTCTCCTTTCCTTATCCTTCATTCCTTCCTTCCCTCCTTTGTTCTTTCATTCCCACCTCCTGGTCCTTCCGTCCCTCTCTTCATCATTCTTCCTTACGGCGGCGCCAGTCTTCCCTCTGCTCGCCCTATGACATCATCCAGTGCCGCCTGCAGCCGGTTCGCGCCACAGTTCAGCTGCTGGTCTCCTTGGATACGACCTCTCTGGACAGGAAGCGGGAAGAGGCGATCTCAGCTCCAAACCCCGCCTCCTCCGGGAAGTCAGAGACTCCCTCATTGGTTTCCGTCACTACTCAAACTCCGCCTCCCGCATGGCAAATCTGGGACCTTATTGGCTCGAGCCTGCTTCACATCCTCTGCCTGGTCCTGCTGTTCGTGGCCTACAGCTGGAGCGAGCTGACGTAATCGTGGCGGCAGCATCCTGTGTGTCACCTGCTAGCTCCGCCCTCTTTCTGCCACGCTGCTCCTCCTTCATTTTTGCTGCATTCGGGTCACACGGGAAAGACGATGCTCAGAAATCGACTTTGCCTGGTTCCGTAGAGTCCGTCGACAGCAGTCGCTGGATTTCCCTCAAACATGTCGAGCTCGATAAACAGATCAGAGGCTGGACAGCTGAAGGTTCCCGTCTGGAGGCTTCCATTCTAAAATTACATTTAAGCAATATTCCAGTTATTTTAATCAGAGTTTTAGTCGTACTTTCACAGTATTATGACTTTATTTGAATGTTTTTCATTAAAGCGAGCCAGCCACTACAGGGAACCACAGTGTGAGAATCAGTCACAACAAAGAAAGTCTCGAGCGTCAATACACGTGCTCGCATGGTCGCTCTTTACTGATTATCACACAGTTATGAAGTGACAATGCACACAAACATAACTTTATAGAACAGATCTTTAAAAAGGTTACGTCTGGGGCAGTTGCACTCGTTTCTAGATCCATGAAGATGTTTTGTCACTTCGGTCCTGGCTGACTGGTGGAGAGCCTGAGGATTTGTCCGAGGCAGGATCCTCGTAGATCGTCGATCAGTCCGCTGTTCCGCTCGGGTCGTTAGTGCTCGATGTTGTTCTGACGACAGTCGTCTCAACACCAACGAGTACTAACGACGACAGTCGTCTCGACACCAACGAGTACTAACGACGACAGTCGTCTCGACACCAACGAGTACTAACGACGACAGTCGTCTCGACACCAACGAGTACTAACGACGACAGTCGTCTCGACACCAACGAGTACTAACGACGACAGTCGTCTCGACACCAACGAGTACTAACGACGACAGTCGTCTCGACACCAACGAGTACTAACGACGACAGTCGTCTCGACACCAACGAGTACTAACGACGACTGTCGTCTCAACACCAACGAGTACTAACGACGACTGTCGTCTCAACAGTCGTCGTTAGTACTCGTTGGTGTTGAGACGACTGTCGTCAGAATCGTTAAGGTCACCTCACCTGGTGTTGAGACGACTGTCGTCAGAATCGTTAAGGTCACCTCAGGTGATCCTAACGATTCTGGCGACAGTCGTCTCAACACCAACGACCATTAACAACTACTAACGTCTCCGATCCTTTCCTACGATGGCCTGGAGGACTGAGAACCTTCACAGATAGTCCAGAGTTGATCCCGTGTGGTACGAATGCAGCGTTCCGCATGAAACGCCTCTCCTCTCTTCACCTTCGACTCCTCTTTGATTTTTTTTCTGTCCTCTTCGCCCGTTCAAGGGAAAAATAGTTTTTTTGTCTTTGCAGTAGATTCTGCATGAAGCAGGGCACGTGGAGCAGCAGGTCGTCACCAACAGTCGTTGATGTCTTATGAACAGCCGTACAGAGTCTGATCTGATCGGAGAGGGTTCAAACATTTCCATCCAGTTACTGTCCAAACTAAGACACGTCACAGAACTCATTCAGTGCTTGTGTTCAGACCTGTCATGTCTTTAGATGCAGGCTGTGCGTGTTGTACAGTATTTAACACGGAGCAGGTGACGATGTCGTTAGTGACATTTGGCGCCATCATGGAGGTGCAGTGGACGCTCGCTGGAGGCTGTGTGTACATGCACATGACCAGTTATTGAAAAAAATCTGTTAGTCAACGAGACGTGACGACAGCATGGCAACATTAGAAGTGCCAGAGCTGGAGCAAATAACAACAAAGTCAGAAATCTGAAATGTTTGTAAAATCTGGATGTTATGACATCTTTGTGTCTTCTGCCAGTGGAAACACACCAGACCTTATTTATCCAGACCGGCACAGGCGACCTTCTGCCGCCGTCTGTGTGTCGTCGCTCTGTTAACGAGGGAGAGTGATCAGCTGACTGGATCCAGGTGTGCCAATCACTGTCACCTGAGCCCCTCCCACAGCTTTCCACCGTCTTATACACTAGGAAATTATCTGAATATATATTTCTGAAAATATAATAATATTCAGTGGTATGCTCCGGCTGCAACGTGTGATCCTTTCTGATGAAGATGGGGGCCTCTATAGAATATGATCTCTGCAGACTTTTAGAATAATTTCTAAGTACACGTGGAGTTCACGGACGTCGATGCCTAATCTGTCCTAAAGTTAGCTCACTGACTTTTCAATGGAGCTAAAAATAAATACGAATACATTTTGATCTTTTATTTGTTGGTAACAGCTCGTTCTGCATTGTTTGCTTGACTTCGTGTTACAAAGTCGAGGTCGGAGGTCCGAGTCATTCATCCATGAAAACAGAAAAATATTCTGCTGACATTCAAATCAACCAATGTTGACTGAAGCAGGTGTTCCATCCTTTAATCGGCTTTGATACCTGGTGTGCATGTAAACGCGTCTGCGGTGAACTGTCTTTGTTCAGTCACACGTGAAGCCGAGTAGAGAAGACGTTCTGTGATTTGATGCAGACGTTTTGTTTTTAGGCGTTCTTAGTGTTTCAGCTCGTTCCTCCAGTCTGACCAGCAACAACACAATAATGGTCGGTTGAGGCGCCTCCAGTGTGGCCGCCAAATGTTACTGCTGACAGTCGAAGACTTGAAGGTGCATTTTTTCTGATTGTTTCCATTATAGAGCTGCACAAGTGTTATTATTATTATTATTATTTCTTCTTTTCAAATATGTGACGTTAAAGTGGTGAGGAGCAGACTGAAGCCATAAGAGTTCTTATTGTTTAACACAGGATGAATTATTTAAAAGCTGTTTATGAAATGATTTATTTATTTGCTCTGCTCTCTCCTGATATGCAACGTGACTGTTTATGAAGGGCTATAGTCACTAGATGAGTTTATGGAGTTAGATATATATTAGTCTTCTTAAGCAGTTTAATTTAGATGATTTGGACGTCGCTCTCACGCCGAGTGTTGTGCCGTAACGTTAAAGGAAACCATTTTGGCCGGCTGACTGGATAGTTCACAGAAACTGAACGCCTCGTGTCGTGAGCTGGTTTAAATCTGGACGTGATGGTTTCAGTTCTCGGCGCTCTGTGAGTTCATTCTCGCAGTAAACCTTCAGCTGCACAGGTTTTTTCACTTTGTGCCGATGTGAATGGATTTCATGTGTGACGGATGATTTTTATGACTTGTGTATGATAATTGACAGTGTTAAAGACTGAGGTAATAAATGCAGTTTAGGATGTTGTCTGAGTCATTGTTTAACTTCGCAGACTTCAGTTTGACACGTCGTTACCACGCGCATATTTTCCCACCAAGCACATTACGGATACGTGGCATCACCCGTAAGTTTCTGATGCTGGCTCTGGTCGCCGCTTCCAGTCTAAAAATCAGCAAAGTCGTGAATCATCAGCGGACCTGAGCTGAACAAGCCTGTAACCACACCCACCTGTCAATCAAAGCGTCCACGCTCTTAACCCTGCATAACTTTAAGCCTTAATATAATGTGAACAGGTGAGTTGTATATAAATTCACCCTCAGTACAGTTGTCATGAACGGGGAAATTAGCTACAGAGACCAAAACTGTTTTTTGTACCAGGCTGTAAACATGTTTATTTCTGCTGTGAAACATGGGGACTTATGGAGACTGACTCACTTCTGGAGTCAGCCTCAGGTGGACGTTAGAGGAACTGCAGTTCTTTGGTATTTCACGTCACAGCCACAGAGATTGCTGGTTGGTTGTCACAAATGAAGAGGACGCTCTCCACACATAGCCGGAGTTTAACTACGAGAGAACCTGCTCAAGGTTTTCCAGGTTTCCGAGTGTTCGGCCTCACACAGGACGTTCAGAGAGATAAATCTGTTAACGCTGCCTGAAGCTGGTAAATGATTAAACAAAGCTGAGAGAGTGATCTGCTTTGAGTGAAGAATACGTACATGCAGAAACTCAGCTGATATTTAAGCATCATGTTTAAATCCTCTTCTGCCTCTCCACCTGCTCCTCCTCTCCCTCCCTCCCTCTCGTCTCTCCTCCTCTCAGGACAAGCTGTGTCTTCCTCACCACATCCTGGAGGAGAAAGGCCTGGTGAAGGTGAGCATGACGGTGCAGGCTCTGGTGGACGAGGCCTCCTCCAAACACACCCTCCTGACGTGAGCGGCGGAAGACGGGCGGAGCTCGAACCCACACCTGGATGGACACGCTGAGGCCACGACTCACCTGTGCAGCCTCCTCAGTAACAGAGTTTATTATATTTAAGGGTGCAGGGTGGAGACGATGGGAACTGAAGACGTGGATTTATTTACTGATCTTCAGAGACCGTCTGGGCGAATTCAGTATTCTGATGCAGAGCCAACAAAAAACAAACAAACAGTGTTTGACTTCTCACCATAAATGTTGTTTTTTATTAACTTCAGGGTGCGTGGGTGAAAATGAATCTTCAGATAAACACAACTGAACACGATTTTCAAATGATGAAGAAGAATTAGAGCCAGAGACGTTTTTAAAAAACTCAAAAGTCTGTAGCTTAAAGGTCCGGTGTGTTGACAGAGATTTAATATAATAACCATGATGTGTTTCTATCAGTCTGTAATCAGCTTTGTTGTGTTTATGTCTCTTAAAAGTTTCACTGCAGTTTCTCCTTCATGCTTGAACCAAGAGGGAGAGGTGAGGGGTTTTCAGTCGGCTGCGATCTGAAACTTCACCACAAGATGTCGCTAAATTTCTTTACACACTGGACCTTTAAAACAAAAAAAGAGTTATATAATATTACAGGATGATTTGTAAGACTTTGTGTTTCAGGTTTTAATAGAAATTTAAAGTTACGCCATAACAAAACTTATTTTGTGATGAAATGACGCCTGTAATAATAAGAAGTAACACGTCGTTAATAAACGGATAGTTGATTGGGGCTAATGAAGGTCCCGTTCCATTCAGCTCAAACAGGGTCAGGGTGTCTGCAAAGTCTCTGCTGCACTAAATGGAACTGAACCTTGATTAGTTTCGTCCGTTAACTGACATTACGTAACAGCAGGTCGCAGTCTCCTGTCCTGTGTTGGTTGGAGACCTCCACCCTCCATCATCCGTCATTTATTGATGATGGTTGTTACGACTTCATCCTGAAAGTGGCCTTAACACTCGATGCAGGGACTTCTTACTTCATCAAGCGTCCCCCGTCACAGACCATCAGTTATCTGTTTCTACATTATTCCCACGTGTGTGTGGACTGTGAGTCGTTCTGCCGCCGTGCTCTGAGGAGAAGACGACGTGTGACCACAATCTGTATTTAAACTTTCACATATTTATAATAGAAAGAGACGCTGAGTTGTTGTACACGTGCAAAAAAAAGGAAAGAAAGAAATATCCCAAAAATATTTTCTCTAATATATTTTAGCTACGGTTGTTTTCTACTTGCAGCTTCAGTGTGGAGCTCTCTGCATGTCCAGGTTAGATCTGCTGTGCCAGCGCAGAGCCCCGTGTGTTTGCTGACAGCCTTTCCGTTTCTTCATCCCTGTGTCGATGTTTTGATCGTCACCGTGCTGCGACAGACACTCGATCCGAACAATCAGAGTTGTATACCAGATTTTTATATTTGTAGGATGACGCGGGTGCACGTCAGTGTCGTTTTTTTAAAACTCCTCAAACTCGGTGAGTTTTAAATAAAGTCAGAGGCGCTGAGCTTTAAAAGCCAAACTAACAAAAGACAACACACAAACACACACACACACACACACACACACACACGGCGGTGCTCCTGTGTGAGTTTTGAGACTCGGTCTCAGGGTCGGTTTGGGTTCACTACACACACTGTTGATGCTTCACTCCACAGCCTGCTATGTCAACAGTGTGTGTGTGTGTGTGTGTGTGTGTGTGTGTGTGTGTGTGTGTGTGTGTGTGTGTGTGTGTGTGTGTGTGTGTGTGTGTGTGTGAACAAGTGAGTTGCCAGACAAAGTCTTTAAAGGGGCAGTAAATAATAGTCGACACACCTGAGCTGCATTCAGACCAATCAGAGTTCACCTGTCCTGTGAAACAGTCATGTAAACTCTCAGTCCATTGGTGCAGCTGCTTCAGTCACTTCGACATGCAGCCGGGGATCGAACCGCCGAACATCTGATCAGTGGACGACCCGCTCCACCTCCTAAAGAACAGCTGCTTAACCGTCTGTGCTCCCTCACTCTCATTCACTGTCTCTGTCCATCGGACACAAACCAGATTAGAAAGCACAGACTGCAGCAACGAGCAGAGGAAGCTTTGAATCTTTGACAATGATTAAACTGAGCAGGAGATTCTGCTGGGTCATGATCAAAGTTCATGTTCACGATTTTAACCGTCTATAGGGAACTCATTGAAATTTAAAATTTCAACCCTGGAGTGTTATTTCTTTTTCTTTTGGTGTCAGTTTTATTCTGCAAATCAAAGTCAAAGAAGTTACCGTATGAGGTCACACTGTTACTTCAAAATATCATGTGATGTCTCAGATTAAAGGTGGAGCAGGTGGAGTAATGAATCCAAGAATTAACCGGTTAGTTCAAATAAATCATCTTCAACAGTCAAAGTTATATTATTATTACACAGATTTGTTTGCCGCATCGTGCCGCGTGTCTCTGAGACTCGAGTGTGCGTGTTCTCCAGCTCGGCATCCAAAGCTTCAGCATAAAGAAACGCTTCCACTGGATCGATTTGACAGTTGCCAAAACAAACATTTAGTATATGTAAAGGATTTTATTTAAATATGTACATATTGTTTTATTTGTCGGAGTAATATTTCAAAAAGGAGTGATGGGTTATGTTTGTGTCTGTTTCTTCATGTACTGTATATTTCACCATGAAACACATCGGCAAACTGAATGATCACGTCATCGCAACACTAACCATGAGTCAGCAGAATCATTTTAAAGAACCAACGTTTCCATCATTCGGACTGAACACGCCTGCTGACAGACACGTTTGCTTGTTTCATAAATTTCCTTCGTGTAATCACAGATTTGATTTCCACAGTTCTGTTCACATCGCATCATCACAGTGTTTTTGGGAAAAGCAATAAAATAAAAAAAAACCAAGCTGGCTGCTTCCCCCTGACAGAATGTGCACTTTAAACTTCTGTATTTATGTTTTTGTTTTGGCAACTGAGAATCACCTTTTCTTTTTCTAAGAATCAGAGAGTCGGACTAATGTGACGCGGTGTAAATGTGTAAATGTGTGGTAAATAGAGAAATGCCTGCTGAACGTGGAGCAGTCTGTTTTTGTACATATTATACTGTACTCACACTTTTGTACTTGTTTCTCTCTTCTGACTGGGAGCAGATGTATTTTTATGTAACACCCACTTCAGTGCGTCTGTTTGTGAAACCTCTTGTGTAATTTGTTTTTACATGCATGAAATGCCCCTTTAATGTCGCCTTAACTGCTGTGAATACTGTACATACTGCACTGTAACTCTCCTCACTTTATCAGTAAAGACCTCAGATGTCAAAAACTAATGTTTGTTTGCTTTTGTTGGATCGCTGCACAAAACACGACTTATCATTGTCGATATCTCAGGAGAAGCACTCAGACGTTTAATTTAATTTATTTTCTTAAAGTCTCAAAGTGAATATGTCGTTAACAACATTTGTTATTACGAGATAACGACATAAATAAACAGAAACTAAAGTGTATGGCTGCTTAGGGCTTCCGTAGTTATTCATGTTTATTATATTAAATATTATTTAAAGTGCTGAAAACATTCTGTACAAAAGTTTTTGGTGAATACTTCAACAACATGTTCAGAGTTAACTGTTAAACCGGAGACATAAAACATTATCCCAGTGTTTCGGTTTAATGAGTGACCGTGTTATCTGGTGACTGTCTGTCCTTATGATTGCCTGTTTGTTGTTTGTTGACGTCACACTGTCAGATAAAACTACCGGACAGTCTCTGCCTCTTTAACGGCTCTCGTAACCATGACAACCACGGATTCATTCGGTCATCAGTTAACACGGTCGCTCGTTAAACCAAAACACCGGAAGTAAACGGGTGAGTCGGATGTCGGTCGTCCTTGGCGCCACGCGGTTCTGCGAACGTGTCCGTGGCTGTGACGTGTTTTCAAACCGGAACTCTCGCGGGCAGGTTCGACAGGTGAGCCACCTCTTTACAGCACGAGAGCTGCTCGAGAAGGTCCACACCGACAAACACGAGCTACACTGGCTGCTCTGCTTTAACTGGTGACCGTGTTAACTGGTGACCGTCAGCCGAATGTGTCTGTGGTTGTCGTGGTGACGGCACGTAGCTGTCCTCGAGAATGCCTCCATTGTTTTAATTTTCTCGTTAACGTAAAAAAATAAATAAAGCCCAGCTGCTTCGTCTTTAGTGTTCGCTCTCATTTCAACAACTGCCGTAACCACGACAACCACAGATCTATTCGGCCAGCGGTCACCAGTTAACACGGTCACTTATTAAACCGGAACACCGTGTTGAAAGAAGCCGTGAAGGTGTTTTCACGCTCTCACGTGCAGAAATGTGACGTATCCCTTTATGTGAACA
This sequence comes from Collichthys lucidus, assembly GCA_004119915.2. Lineage (NCBI taxonomy): Eukaryota > Metazoa > Chordata > Actinopteri > Sciaenidae > Collichthys > Collichthys lucidus. Next base: position 2,710,309 of record CM014079.1, read on the forward strand.
CCACGAGACATTAGAGACGGAGACAGACAGAGACAGACAGAGACAGACGGAGACATTAGAGACAGACGGAGACAGGCGGAGACATTAGAGACAGACGGAGACAGGCGGAGACATTAGAGACAGACAGAGACAGGGCTGGACAGAAAGTAAGTGAATTTACTCGTGTTGTAGAAATGTACCTGCAGCAGATTTATCATCAGCTGCTAATATAAAAAGTACAGAAATGTTTGTAGATCATTTCTCTGTTGTAACAACGCGCCTCTTGGTGATATATTTCATGCCAGCCTCATTATTAATGATGATAATAATCAGCGCCGGTCCTGGCCACGTTTGCGCCCTGGGCGAAGTTTATCCTGCTCATACTGCAGCTGCTCGCTACAAGTACTCTGAATACTTAAAGTACATTTCTGAGTAAAACGATGATGGCTGAGAATATTTGTACTAAATGTAAATAACTGAAACTGTTTCAGACACAGACATTACAAGTGTAATCAAGAGAAATATAATCCTTAGAATAATCACACAGAATGCTGATCGGACAGTAAGCACAGGTTTAATGAGTGAAACATAAAACTTTAAGAAATACAGTTGGGCAGGTCTGTGACATGACGGAGTCAGAAAAAGTAATTAAAGGTTTTTAGCGTTATGTGTAAGAGCATAATTATAAAACCGAATCTAACGGAGTCATGCAGTGCAGAATAAAACCAAAGAAAACTTCTTGGCCTCAGAGGACCAAGATGAAAATACGGATCAGCCCAGGAAGAGTCCAGGTGTGGAGAATGACACCATTATGTCATAGAGATAATATAATATATAATTTATGAATTTATCATAGAGTCAGCGAAACTCTTTAACGAGAAGAGACACTGATTAACGAGAAGCAGTTCACCTTTGCTTCCTCTCTCAGAACTCCTCCCAGTCAGGTTCGATTCCCGCCTTGCTGCTCAGAGCTCGTGTCCAGGTGGTAAATGCTTCAGCTCATCTGTTCACTGCAGCTGCAGGTGGGAGCTTCTGTCTCATGTTGAGACATTAACCACAGTGTGATGAACAGCTGTGCTCTGTCTGCTCTGTCTCCGTAGGCTCTCACGATGAGTAAGAAGCTGCTGCTGGACGTAGACTGCGGGGTGGACGATGCACAGGCCATCATGTTGGCGGTCGCTGCCCCTGGAACGAAGATCATGGGCATCACGTGCGTGCACGGAAACACCACGGTGGAGAATGTGTGCAAGAACACACTGCGAGTGCTGCAGGCCTGCGACAAGCTGGAGGTGTGTGTGTGTGTGTGTGTGTGTGTGTGTGTGTGTGTGTGTGTGTGTGTGTGTGTGTGTGTGTGTGTGTGTGTGTGTGTGTGTGTGCAGCTGCTGTTTTCTCTACAGTGAACCAGAATTTACTGCAACCATGTGACGCGTCCGAGGAGTCGACAGTGAGCTTTTGTTCCCTCATGACCCGAGGCAGGAACTGAAAACACGACGAGCCCGTGTTTGATCAGTAAGATTCGAGTTCCACTTGAAAACCCAAAGAGTCGGTTTCACGTCGTCTTCACTCGAAAGCTTAAAATGTCTCCAGAACGTTTGTTAGAGAAGCTGAACATGCACGTGAGCTGGATCTGTTCCAGCATCACGCGACCCTGATAAAGAGAAGTGCATTTGAGGTCGCCAGCCACAAACTGCAGTTCCTCTAACGTCCACTTGAGGCTGGCTCCAGAAGTGAGTCAGTCTCCATAAGTCCCCATGTTTCACAGCAGAAATAAACATGTTTACAGCCTGGTACAAAAAACAGTTTTGGTCTCTGTAGCTAATTTCCCCGTTCATGACAACTGTACTGAGGGTGAATTTATATACAACTCACCTGTTCACATTATATTAAGGCTGAAAGTTATGCAGGGTTAAGAGCGTCTCCTCTGGTGGCAGGTCCCCGTGTTTAAAGGTGCTGCTAAACCAATCCTCGGGAACAACATCAATGCGGATCACTTCCACGGCGAGGACGGGCTGGGAGACGCCCCCGACCCTGACGCTCCGGGTCTGGACCTGCTACAGAAGGAAGACGCCGTGTCGGCGATGATCCGAATAGTCGACGAGAACCCAGGAGAGGTGAGAGTGTGTGTGTGTGTGTGTGTGTGTGTGTGTGTGTGTGTGTGTGTGTGTGTGTGTGTGTGTGTGTGTGTGTGTGTGTGTTTCAGGTTCATTAATCTGTTCCACTCTCCAGATTTCGCTCGTTGCCACGGCGCCTCTCACCAACCTGGCTCTGGCTGTGAGGATGGATCCGTCTCTGCCGAGCAAGCTGCGAGCGCTGTACGTCATGGGAGGCAACACCGAATGTGAGCGACAACATCAACCAATAACTAACACTGAAGTTACCTAGTGTTTCTGTAACGTTGACACAACGTTCCAAAACAAACATGTTAGCAGTTTGAGGTGAACTGACGCTCCCTGCGCTGTCCCTTTAAGAAATCTGACAGCGGTCACCTGAGCTCAGGTGTGCTCGCTGGTCGTTACAGTCACACAGTGTGGGGATGAAAAGGACGCCGATTCACAAGCGCCAGAGCAGGCTGTTGTCATGGTAACTAACGCATCACTAACGAAGGAGCTGTTAAAGTGTCAGGATGCGCAGTGACGTAGAACAGAAGACTAGTCCCGGTGTTTCAGTTTAATGAGTGACCGTGTTAACTGGTGACCGCTAGCTGGACAGGTGGCTGTGGTCGTCGTGGTTACGACAGCTGTTGATAACAAGAAGAGAATGTAGCTATAAAGCAGGGGTCTTCAACCAGGGGTCTGCGACCCCTAGAGGGTCTGCAGAGGGACTGCAGGGGGTCCACCAACTTCAGGTTAATACGGTGACAAATGTAAACATCAAAGTTATTACAGGCTTCACGTGTGACACTGTGTCCCGGTTCTGTTTGGTTCTGGTCCAGACTCCTGCTCTGAAGAGATAACTGGAAAAATACGGATACATATAAAATGATGTTAAAAATATCCATGGGACCTCTTTCCCATGGTGGGTGGAGGACGGGTGGTGTCTGAGGCCTCCTCCTCTGCTGCCTGAAGGTTCCTCTGCTTTTACACAGAGTCTCCTTCACGCCTCTTTGGACCAAGACGTGAACGTCGTCACTGAACGAGCGTCCCTCGTCTCGCTCTCACTGCACTGGACGATCTGGTGTCCAGTGCAGTGAGAGTGCACAGAGACGAGGGACGCTCCTTCAGTGACGTCGACGTTCACGTCTTGGACAGGGAGGACCGGCGGTCAGATGCACGCTGACTCTGTCTGCAGCTGTGAGGTGGAGTTCAGTGTGTGATCAGTGACTTTGCTGCTTCAGCTCGAGGAAACGCGACAGTCTGTGGAGAGTTCAACTTCACCGCTGACCCGGAAGCCGCCTACATCGTCCTGAACGACTACGACTGCCCCACCTACCTGGCCTGCTGGGAGTTCACCTGCTACAGCAAGCTGTCCTGGGTGAGGCGTCCTTTAAAGACGTGTCCGTTCATGGCGGCACGTTAACGCTTCTAACCTGTCCGCTATGCGTCCCACAGGAGTTCTGTGACGCCTGGCTGTCTCAGGACAGCGCCAAAGCCCGCTTCATGTCCCGGATCTTTCACCACAGCAGAGCGATCTCACAGAGCGAGGGCTTCGAGCAGGTGTTCATCAGCGGCGGGGGTTTGGTTTCCTGCGACTCGTACGCCATGGCGGCCGCCGTGGACGACTCGTTCGTGGTAGAAAGCGACCGCTATCCGGTCAGCGTGGAGCTGACGGGCACGCACACCAGAGGCATGATGGTGGTGGACACTGTGGGCTTCCTGAAGAAGGCTCACACGGCGTTCATCATCAGGAAGGTGGACATGGAGAAGTTCGAGCAGATGATGATGGCCGCTTTGAAATAACGAGTTTAAAATAACGATCGGAGCTCACTGCAGCTTTTATAGAAACGTCTTTACATTTTATTTATCGCTTTTATTTTACACTCATCCTGACACGCTCCATCATCAGAGCCAGTAATCCACGAGTCAGGAGCAGCTGTCCTGTCTCGACACACACAGACTTCTTCTTCATCATCATCGTCAGTCTTAACAGCTGCTCGTCCAGTGTCCTCAGAATCCTTTCCTTCCTCTGAACCTCGACCTCGAGTCCAGCTGTGGAGAGAGGACGCACGTCCGTCAGTTTGTTTTCTAATTCCGCTCGAAGACGATGAAGATCACAAACTCACCATCGACCGCTTGCACTCAAAGAACGCCGTCTGCAGCGCTTTGCAGTGGCCTTCCTTCAAACACTCGCTGGGCAGCTTCCCCTCCTGAACACACACACACACACACACACACACACACACACACACACACACACACACACACACACACACACACACACACACACACACACACACACACACACACACACACACACACACGGTTAAAATGTGCATCTCAAAAGCCAGATGTTCTGTTTGTTCCTCAAGGTGCAATAAAGGTTTCTTTCTTTCTTTCATTCGTGGATTCTGATTCTTTCTCAAACTGTTCTGAGACTCCACAGAGGACGTGGAGGAACTCCTCTCACCTCCTGCAGGAGGAACTCCTCTCACCTCCTGCAGGAGGAACTCCTCTCACCTCCTGCAGGAGACGGTGGAGGCCTTAACCAGCTCCTTCAGCCATAGACTGCTGCTCCCACCACGTGAGGAGGAGCTCTCAGTGCAGATCTCCCTTAAACTGAATTAAACGTACCTGTAAACGACCATGAATGAGTTTAAGACGTTTAATATGCCGATTCACAAGCGCCAGAGCAGGCTGTTGTCATGGTAACTAACGCATCACTAACGAAGGAGCTGTTAAAGTGTCAGGATGCGCAGTGACGTAGAACAGAAGACTAGTCCCGGTGTTTCAGTTTAACGAGTGACCGTGTTAACTGGTGATCGTTAGCTGGACAGGTGGCTGTGGTCGTCGTGGTTACGACAGCTGTTGATAACAAGAAGAGAATGTAGCTATAAAGCAGGGGTCTTCAACCAGGGGTCTGCGACCCCTAGAGGGTCTGCAGAGGGACTGCAGGGGGTCCACCAACTTCTGTCGTAATAATTAATGAACATTTAATATTTAATTTTTTTCAGAGTAAACTGCAAGCGTTCATGATTCCACTGTGCTTCATCAATCATAAACACAGTTTAATAACTCAGGTTAATACGGTGACGAACGTAAACATCAACAGGCTTCACGTGTGACACTGTGTCCCGGTTCTGTTTGGTTCTGGTCCAGACTCCTGCTCTGAATAGATAACTGGAAAAATACGGATACATATAAAATGATGTTAAAAATATCCATGGGACCTCTTTCCATAAACGCAGTATCTGACACAGTCAGCCAGCCGGTGCTTCAGCCTTTAGGCATGAATACTTTATTTCAAGCTATGGACGCTTATGCAACATCTCAGCCGGCAGGTCTGGACCACGTGGGAAAGACTTTGACAGACTGTTGGTTTGTGGACCACGTGGGAAAGACTTTGACAGACTGTTGGTTTGTGGACCACGTGGGAAAGACTTTGACAGACTGTTGGTTTGTGGTTTGGATGCTCTGACATCATCACCTAGCATGAACCTGTCATGGTGCAGTATGGAAAAAAAATATATTCAGACTGTATTTTTTAAAACTAATAAAACACCAAGGACAGATCAGGCATTTTTTAAGACACTAATATTAACGAGAAAATAAATTAAACAGGCATTCACGAGGACAGCTATGCATCTTCGTGCTAAAAGTCACCAGTTAACACGGTCGCTGGTTTAGCCGGAACACCGGTGTAGCGGCGCTGCCTGTGACCTCTCAGCTCTGTGCTCGCTGGTTTAGCTCCTGTTACGACAGCTAGCCGTTTCACGGCGACTCGCTCAGGTTCAAAAGTAACGTTTAACCCAAAGTAACGTGTCTGCAGAGGACAGGTGTGTCTCAGGTGTGTGTCAGGTGTGTGTCTCACCTTTACCACGCAGGCGTGCTGAAGCAGACACGCTTTGAAGTCCTCTCTGATCCCCGCGCATGCTCTGTCGTCGTCCTCTTTGTCCTCGTAATACTTCGGCATGATGCGCAAACAAAATTTAACATTTATCCACAAACAGTTCAATAAATCAGCTGATCGACTTCAATGTTACTGTCAGGCTGCGGCCATGTTCCCCTGAACGGCATGATGGGAACACGGAAGAAGTGCATGCTGGGTAAACTTGTAGTTTTTCATGTGGGTGCCAGCACATTCAAGGAATTCAAGGAAATCAAAAAAAAGTGGCCAGTCAGGAGAGAAGATGTAGAAATAATGTTAAACTTTTAAAAATTAGTTTGGAGGGAAACAATCAAACATTTACACAAAGTCAGACACATTATGTCACAGCTACGGAAGCCCAAAGAGGCCACACACATTCATACTTTGTATTTTGGAAGTTTTCTCGTGATAGCGAGTTCATTTCTTTTGATTTCTTCTTTTATTAGTATCAAACGTCATCCTGAGATAACGAGGTGTCGCTGTAACGTTCCTGCTGTCATCGGCCCACACGGACCAACATCCTCATCAGGGAACTATCCCAAACTTCCTGTTCCTGCACAGACAGAAGATCAGGCAGGTCCTGAGGGTCAGATCAGACAGAGGACACCGACTGTGAAGTACCATCTGTGGTCATAAGGGAACAAACAGCAGCACTGGCTGGACCTGGCTGCGAGCCCGTGTGGAGAAGTCAGTGATGCTCACATGTAGACCTCTGGTTTTTCATGCGTGCTTCGAGAACCTTCGAGAGATGAAGAGTGATCGCCTCTGCGTGGAAGCTGAAGGAGGCCTCCCTGTTTGTCTCAGTAGAAAGGTGGCTGCAGGATTTCAAAGTCTCTGATGTCTTCAGGGACCTGGACGGGAGACCGGCCTCTGGCTCTGAACGTCCCCGATGTCACGGTTATTGTGCAAAGAAATGAGATGTCTGGTCGTGTTTGTGATTTCACAGCTGCTGCTGATACAGATGACATGAGCAGAACAAAATCATAAAGATGGCCATGACTTCTAACAACTTTGTTTATTTCAAAGATGTAAAACGATGTCCAAGACATCAGAGGCAGGCAAACAAGTACATGATGAAGGCACATGAACTGATGGCTGTGTGAAGAGGAAGAGTTCCTTGTTTTGTTTTTTTCATCACATGATCACGTGTTCATGCTGTTTTCATGTTGTCATGCATTCAGTTTTCAGGACGACGAGGATGACGACGACAGAGAGAGGCGAGGAGGAGGAGGAGGAGGAGGAGGAGGAGCAAGCTGCTCCGACCAAAACAAAACTTATAAATTACAAATAATAAATCACCACCCCTCAATAAACCAGCTGTGTGAAACCAACTTCACACTCATGAAGACAAAACATGTCAGCTGAATTTCAAGAAACTATGAAGAGAGACAGACAGACAGACAGACAGACAGACAGACAGACAGACAGACAGACAGATAATGCTCATTGCTTCTTTTTCTATATTTACAGTCAGAGTTCACGACCTCAGCTCTGCACTGATCAGTAGTCTGAAATATTTATGTCCAAAAAAAACAACACATGGACAAAAGTGCTGAGTCAGTGAAATGAGTCACCACCACACTCTTCTTTGTTATTGTTCTTCACATCCAATGACTGACTGTGTGTGTGTGTGTGTGTGTGTGTGTGTGTGTGTGTGTGTGTGTGTGTGTGTTTAAATATTAGCATATCCAGCATCAAAGTGTGGAGAGGGAACAGATTGGAATCATGTCGACCTGGATATAAGGCACGTCTCATCGATCAGGATCTATTCACACTCTGCGCTCCACCGTCCCGTGTTCTGCTGAACCGAGCCGAGCCGAGCCGGAGCGACCCGTCCAGTAGCTGTAACAATCATGAAAAGAAACTACACAACAACAAAACACAAATAAAACAGTCTGAACTAGCATAAACATCTGTGAATAGAATAAAAATATATTTTACCTCTTGTACAAATTAAAGATTTATTTCAAATAAATTAAATCACCTTCATAGATCGTCATAGCTGTAATAATATCTCAATATAACAATATATTCCTTCGGGAAATGTCTGATTGGTTATTACTAGAAATGGACTCTGAGGCCGTACACGGCCTGTCGGACAGCAGCTGACAGAGAGGACGCGTCGTGGGACTCGGACGTGATCTGGTGACATCCTGAGTTTGTGTCAGGACGGGTGGAGCGTTTGGACTCTGCAGTGAGGGACACGGTTTTAGTTTTGGGCTGGTGTTGATCTGGAACTCTCCGTCACCTCCGTCGAGAACAGAGAGCAGCTGGCAACAACATTCTTCAATCATCTTTTTTTGTGTTGGCTGAGGCGATAGTGCCAGTGCAAAGCCCCGGCACGCCCAAAAGGTGGCAGCATCGAGTGAGTTAGAGGGTTTGGCAGCATGTGCACCAGTGGACAGGTGAGCGTTCGAGTCCTCACTCATCCAACGACCATCTTTGTGATTGTTGATCAAAGCTGCTCGACAGCCAGAGGGGGGAACACACACCTCGCTGTTTGTTCTGGAGACAGTAGTATTCACATTGTCACTAATGAATTAAGAGCACGACAGTGAGAGGGGAGAGAGTGAGGGGGGAGAGTGAGGGGGGAGAGTGAGGGGGGAGAGTGAGGGGGGTGGGGGTGGGGGGGATCAATGAGAAGCAAAGTGAAGAACATTATTTGGAGCGGACAGGACCGAGAGGTGGCGTTTCCTCAGACGAGCAGCTCTATGGGCTCTAATGACTTCACTGCTGGTTGCTAGGTGCCGGAGGCCCTGCGTAAGCAGTCCAGGAGACTGTGGCCCCCCCCGGGGCCGTGATTCATGTGGCAGCTTCAGGAGAGTCAGCCAGCGATCCTCTTTATGTGAATCTGCAGGAGGAGAGCAGAGCGTCGACATGTCGGATCAGAACAGGGCCAGCCGGGATGGGACACGAGTCACACTGCTGTCTTTACGGGAAAAACTGGCAGCAGAGTTTTGGGTTAATAAATACGGTGCAACCTTTTCTGAACATTACAGTAAAAGGACGTTAGTACTTACTCCATATCCAACAGTGTGCTGCCATAAAAATGTCATGAATGCTGCATGAATGAAATATCACAGTGCCTTACCGCACAGTCAACAGTCTGACATATAAAACTCTTCATTCTGAATGAGTTCCTTCAGAATCACGTGTAAATAAAGGTTGTGAAACGTGACTGTACCTCACTGAGGATGGCCCACACAGCAGAGTCTTTGAGAACTGAGAGCCGGAGTGCCAGGACAGGATTGAAGGAAGGATCCACAGCCCCCTCTGCCACGCCCTTCTCAAAGTGACCTGTGTGTCAGGACGACGGCAGGAGACGTTCAGTTACACACACACACACAGACACACAGACACACAGACACACACACAGACACACAGACACACACACACACACACACTCACCGATCCTGTAGAAGCGGTCCTCAGTTCGTCTGTACTTCTCTTTGGTCTGCAGTCCAGGTTCCTAACGTGTGAACATGCAGATAGTAAAACATGAGACAACACATGACGCCGGCGTGTCACAGTGTGTGTGTGTGTGTGTATGTGTGTGTGTGTGTATGTGTATGTGTGTGTGCTGCCTCCAGCAGACCAAACACTCACATTCCTGTCAATAATCAATATGCTGCATCTGTAAGAGCGACCACTCACTGTAATCTAATCAAAACCGTTTGCACATCACAGCACAGAGGGGTGACAGCCTGTGTGTGTGTGTGTGTGTGTGTGTGTGTGTGTGTGTGTGTGTGTGTGTGTGTGTGTGTGTGTGTGTGTGTGTTCCTCTACCGAAACAGGAAGTATTTCCACCGTGGCGTTCTCGATCTTGTCCCCTGGGTGCTCTTGGTTACCGCTGCGAAACAGAAACCTGCCAGGAAACAAATCAAGAATTTATTTTACATCCATGAAGCTTCACACACACACACACACACGCACGCACGCACGCACGCACGCACGCACGCACGCGCGGTCGACGAGCTTTACCAAAGTTACACGACAAGTTTCTACATTCTCCTCACGAACATGGAGATGGATGAATTAAGTACAGTCTGTGGTGTGCAGTGTGTGTGTGTGTGTGTGTGCAGTGTGTGTGCAGTGTGTGTGTGTGTGTGTGTGCAGTGTGTGTGTGTGTGTGTGTGCAGTGTGTGTGTGTGTGTGTGTGTGTACAGACTGTGGATACTACAGCTCTACAGCAACAAGGCCGGACACAGTCCGTCTGTAGTTGTTACATAATGTTGCTGTGACATGTCAGTTGGCATGTGTGCAGTGACACGTGTATCATGTGGGATCATTTAGTCGTTAGTCTGTGAGTGCACAACTTGTATGAAACGTTAAGCGGGCTGACGGAGGAGACGGAGGCAGCGACAGATCATAAAGGACGGTGCTGCTGATGAGGTTTGGTGAAATCAGTCAGACTGTGGAACACTCGCTGGCCTCTGTTCACACGTGAGGACGCTCAAACCCGCGTCTCGCGGTCACGGTCTGCCGTGCTAACAACGTCTTTGACAGAGCGGAGGCGGAATTCATCCGTCACCAGAACATTCATCTCCACGTGAGCGTCGGCTGCCTCGGCTCCACAGAGAGGAGGAGGTCGGCCTCAGAATGCTTATTTTAGAGCACTGTCATTAGCTCACACTGATCCCCACACACACACACACACACACACACACACACACACACACACAGACACACACACACAGACACACACACACACACACACACACACACACACACACACACACACACACACACACACACACACACACACACACACACACACACACACACACACACACACACACACACTTGAAGGTGAACAGGCAGATCTTTCTGTTCCTGTCTGTGATAATGCAGCGATGCATACGTGTCTGTGCTCTGCGTGCTCGATGCAAATGATGAGGCGCCATGCAGACAGACAGACAGACAGACAGACAGACAGACAGACAGACAGACAGACAGACAGACAGACAGACAGACAGACAGACAGACCTCTCTATGCTGACAGGTCTGTCAAACTTGAACAGGACGTAGTCTCCTGCAGTAGGAGTAATGGCCCAGAAGAAGTCCTCTCCCAGGTACGTCTTCTCGAGTGTGTGACCTTGATACACCTGCGTGACACAACACACACTTTGAGTTCGGACAGTTCTTCTCACGGAGGCTGCAGACGTGACGCGTTTGTGGTACGACACCTTCATGGATGTGGAAACCTCAGCTGGGGGGTTGACGTGCATCTTGTGGAGCAGCGGCTTCAGGAAGTCTTTGTCCTGCAGGACACACACAGACAGGAAGCCACTGTTTCTACACAGGAAGCAGATTCTACTGCGGCTGTAAGCAAACGGTGTGAACGCGACACTCACTGTGAGTTTTTGGATCTTTCCAGCCAGAGAAGAATGAAGTCCGACATGTTGGAACAGGGACGGTCTGAAGCGCACGCGAAGGCTAGACTTCTGCCGCTCGCAGTGTTTCTGTAAAAAAACAACACAGAGGAAGGAATGATGCGAGCGGTTCTCTTCACAGCGACACACTCACAGTCTCTGTCCAGAGCTTACAGCGTCTTTCTCAGGGTTGCAGACTTTGACCCAGAGGATGTGGTCCAGCAGCCAGTCGATGGGCTTCTCCTTGTAGAACATGAAGATGAACTCCACGATGAGGTTCAGGTCCGGAGCCTGGAACATTTTTCCTACAGGAACAACGACAGATCAAATCATTGATTAAAGTATGACTGTAAACTAAAAACTGTAACAGTCTCGCTTGTACTAAAATATGTCGCTCCTCATTTCCATACTGGACTGTGTGCGGTCATTTGGATTAGCTCACTGCCAAATCAGATTACTTTACAATGACCCAGTTTCTACGGCGATCAATATCATTTCCATCTTTTCTCCGAATCCGTCCAGCTGTTTATCATAAAGTATCACAGGATGTAAATGCCTCGCCAAGTTAAGATAATGAGTGAATAACCACTTTGGACAGGAATGCAGTCAGCTGACTGCTTCGGTATCGATCACGTGCTTAATGGACCGTACCAATGAAGCCCAGCTGAGAAAACTCCAGAATCATCCAGTCCTCCGACGAGAGCTGCAGGGCGAAGTTCTTCATGGTGGCGAAGTAGTTGGGCTTGGCCACGATGTCGTCCTCCAGCTGCAGGGACAGACAGAGCAGTGAGACAGAGGGAGGACACAAGCTGTGTCTGTTGTTGATGGAGAGGGTGAGGAGCAGGAGGGGGAGACGACTCTACGATCCTACGAGGACCGACTCGGAACCGAGCTAAGAAAAGTCACTACGCTGAACTAGAGGAGCGGGAGACGTCGGACAAGAAATACCTCGTCCCTCCAGGTGAGAGCAGAGAGTGGAAATGACACATCCCATGCATGAGACAGAAAGACGGCAGATTAACACAGACTGAACTTCTGCTGGTATTATTACACAAGCATTAGAGGCGAAACAACAGTGATGCTCAACTCCAGTGATGTCATGTGGTGTGACCGATCAAAGCAAAGCCGCGTTTCACTCTAATGACGGGCTGCGACATACCTGCACGTAATAAACCCCTTTGCTCACGGCGTACATCATGAGGAAGGAGTAGTCCAGGTTCTGCTTGGTCCTCCATCTAAAGACACAAAACATGAAACGTGTGTTAGTGAGTTTCAAAGGACGCCGCACGCTCCGGCAACACGCCGCACCCCAATATTTCAAAACTAATCGCTTGATCCGAATCGTCTGCCCTCGTTGCGATCTGACTTGTGGCTGCAGCTGCAGGTGTTTCCACGGATTTGAGGACACGGGATGCACGTGTGCTTAAACTCGGCCAGGTGTCGGAGTGCAGCTTCAGCAGCCGAGGGAAACTTTCCATCTTTCTTTCCTTCCTTTCTACACGGCATGCACGTGAAACAAGTATTTAAAATACAACGCGGTGGGATGTTGAACATGAGGCGCTCACAGACACCCACGCACTGACAGAACTCTTCAGTCCTTGAAGGAAACTCTGAGTACAAACTGCAGCATAAACAGATTTCTAATGAAGCCGGTGGTTGGAGGACTCTGAAGAGAAGATAAGTACAGAGGATAACAGGAGGAGCTACAGAGAGACGGAGATAGAGGGTGGTGCTGCTGATGACCTTGATCTGACTTTGACAAACGCCTGTGGAATACTAAGTGCCTCGGCAGCCTACCTAAAAGCTCTCGCTCGCTCGCTGGCTCGCTCTCCTCCCACTCCCCCGCCTGCACTCCTCATCGCAGCTCTCCTGCGTTTCATTTTTCTCTTCTGGCTCCTTCATGATTTCCATAATCATCCTCATCGTTCTAATGAAATGTCAGACCACCGGACTCACACAGACGACACACATTTCGGCGCACACTGCTTACTTGACTCTCTCTTTGGAGTCTCCAAAAGTCTCCTTGAGGTTGGTGAGTTCAGGGTAATAGGCGGCCGGCGGGGAGATCACCTCGAGCAGGCCTGAACTCAGCTCTGTCGAAAACCTGAACAAAGAGGACGAGCGTGACACACACGTTCACTTCTTTGCACCTTTTCGTGGATCCGTCAGGACGTGTACTCACTCTTTCTCCAGGCCGGCGACCACGCTGTTCACGTAGTCCACGTCGGTCTGCGGAGATCAAACATTTCGACACGTTAGACACACTTTATTTTTATTTGGATCTGGTCGTGCTGTGACTCATACGCAGATCTCACCTCCCCAACAAACACAATAATGACACAGTCGAGTTTCTCCTCCGGTGACAGCTTGTCTATTAGCGAACGCAGCGTCTCCGACAGATACGACTTCACCTTCCGCTTCACTGTAGGGATCCCCATCACCATGGTAACTGAGGAGGAAACAGAGCGACAGGTGAGAGCGGTTCAGTGTCAGAGGTCTGCAGATGCAATCTGATCCGAAAAGCAAATAATCTTCTCTTGTGAGACAACGACTAATAACGTTGGCCCGATTCCGCGAGAACAGAACCGAAGAGTTGTGGCCAAACCGACAGACGGCAGTGGGAGGGATGACTCACGGAGGAGCTGCTTTGTAACGCATCTGCAAGAGCCACACTGCACAGAAACAATCACACACAATGTGGGCAGAGTAACTCACTCCAAAACACACAGCGTTCCACATCCAGCAGCGACAACGTTTGGCCTTAAGACAGAGGTAGAGTTGTCACGATACTAAAATGAGTAACCACGATACTATACCAGACAAAGTATCACGGTTCCGGGTAATACCGCGATACTGCGGCCTTTTTTTATTATTATCTTTATAAACTGCAATGTATTTGTACAAGTTAGTTTGAAACAACAACGTTTGTTTTTTAAGCAAAATTAGTGTTGCCACCGACAAAGACGCCACGGCAGACTCGCTGCTCGGGCCCGGTGCTTCTGCCACAGTGAGTGTGTTGTCTCGTGTCTGGGCGAGACAGAACTTTAGCTTGTTGTTTGTTTTGAAGCGAGTTTCTATCGAAGCGGAGCTGTCTTCATGGAGTTCATGCTTGCCGGCAGAAACACGCGAACAGCCAATCAGCTAACAGACGGGCGGACCCAGCGTGCAACAGCCTATCACATCCCTGGACGTCACCAGTAACAGGCAAACAGCCAATCAGCTAACAGACGGGCGGACCCAGCGTGCGGAAACAGCCTATCGTATCCCTGGACGTCACCAGTAACAGGCAAACAGCCAATCATTCAGCAGCTGTGTAGTTCGGTTGCAGCACATGCCATGTTTTTTTTACGAGCATGCAGTGAGAAGCCGGGAGGAGGGCAGAGGCGGCCGCTATGTAGCGGAGACTAGCACCGGTAGTATAGTAATCCACGGTAGTACCGTCGTGTAAAATTTCTAGTATAGTAGCAACGGGTATGATTTGGTACCGCGGGGTACCGGGTATACCGTGGGTATCGTGCAACTCTAGACAGAGGTAACAAATATTTATCCCTGCTGGCGTTTGCTCAGCGTCGTTACTCGTCCAGAGTTCTGCAAAACGCTGATAAATTAATTTATGAGATTTTCCTCCCAGCGAAAACAAACACGGCCAAAGCAAACAGCAGACGGAGTTTCACAGACGTCTGACCGAACATTTTTATGTGTTCTTCAGCTCATCCATTAAAAATCTGATGGACTCTCAGAGAAACAAACAGATCTGCACTTTGTCTAGCTAACAATCATCTCTGAGCTGGGAGAGGTCACGAGCAGCGCTCCATTCAGCTGATGAAGTGAGACGACAGAGAAGAGAGAGAGGCTATTGTCATCTCCGTCTCGCTCCTATTGTGTGAGGCTTGGAGTGTTTGTGGCTGAACAGACGGCCTCTTCTTTAGTATGGACACATTCCCTAAAAAGTAAACCGGACCGAGAGAAGAACAGACCGTCAGAGCTCATTTCACACACGAGGAAACGAGGACCACTTTCACTCAGGACCGGAGAGAGTTTACACGGGACCACAGCGGACATTTTGATTTGGAATCGGGTCGACGCGTTCTCTCCTCTCTACAGCTTGACTGTGTGTGTGTGTGTGTGTGTGTGTGTGTGTGTGTGTGTGTGTCCGATTAATCAGAAAAATCTAAAGTTAATTTCCTGATTGAACAACAGAATAAACATCACATGCAGAGCCTGTGCTGTGATTGATGGGCAGCCACACAGCTGCACCCTGGGAGCTGTTTAGGGATTTTGGTACCTTGCTCAAGGGCACCTTGGCAGTGCTCCTCTCCAGCTACTAGTCCAGCCTGCATACTTTGGTCTATGCTGAACTTGAACTGGCCCTGAACCCTTCAGTTCCCAAAGCTCGGTCCCTACAGACCGAGCTACTGCCGGCCTCGACTGTTACAGACTTTGTGTCACGCTGTGGAAAATGTTTATAGTTTTCCACTGAATTCAAATCTACAGGAGGCCGTTTTGTTTGATGCTTTGCATAAAACGTATAGAGAGAAGAGCTGCTGCTCATGTGTGTGCGTGCCTTTAAAAGAGGCAGCATGTTAGCTGAGCTGATGCGAGGGGCCTCGGCTGAGGCACAGAACAAAGTTGAGGCTGCAGAAGGAGCGAGCGGCGCAGTGGACTTGAGAAAGGACGCAATCCTCCAGAGTGATGTGCACGGCGTGGAGAATCTGTCCCAGTTTTTGCTTTGTGTTTCTCACACTGAGCTCCGTGTCGGAGAGCGACACCCACCACCGCCGCCGCCGAGAAAAGTAGGTCGAGGATGAAAGGAGAATGTGGGAGGAAGGAAAGGAGACGGAGAGTGACAGAAAGAGGGAGGGCAGCAGACAGTGAATGACGGATAATGCGTGCAAGTGCAGAGCGAGCAGGACCGACTACAAGACTGTCCCCTCCTCCATCAGCCTGCCGGCTTCACTCCTCCACCCTGAAAACAATCAGCATGTCTGTCCATCAGCGAGCAGAACGGAGCCGATGTGCCATAAAAAGAGCTGCTGTCGGTGACATGTCACTTCATGTTGAGCTTCACTGTAGCATGTAAATGTTTTTGTTTTCACATTATGGAGCAGGACTGCAGAGCGGACATCACTGATTCACTTGTAGTGTCAAAGCGTCCACGCTCTTAATCCTGCATAACTTTAAGCCTTAATATAATGTGAACAGGTGAGTTCTATATAAATTCACCCTCAGCCGTGTTTTAGAAAAGTCTTCTTGTTTCTTTTGGACTCATTTCCAGGTGAAACTTTAACATGAACTATTTTCTTCACAGCGATCAAAGTGTATGAACTCTACAGATCATTTACAAGCTCCTCTTCCTGGAGTGACTCGGCTCTTGATAAGCCCTCCCTCTTCTTCCTGCTCTCAAACACAGCCAGCTCCTCTCTGCTCAGGTGTTTCCTTGTTCCCTCCCCTCAGATCTACAGTTTGAAGATGGGTGGAGCCAACATGTGCTGACGTGTCAGCTGACAGGCCGCATGTTGTTGAGATCAGAGCTCAAACTAGTTTCATTTCTGAGGAAGTCAAACTCAGACAGTCGTCAACGCGGAGAGGAGAAATGGCGCAGCAAGGAAATAAACTGGACCGGGAAACCTTCTCTTGTCCGATCTGTCTGGATCTACTAAAGGATCCGGTGACTATTCCCTGTGGACACAGCTACTGCATGAAGTGTATTCAAAACTTCTGGGATGGAGAGGATGAGAAGAGAATCCACAGCTGCCCTCAGTGTAGGCAGACCTTCACACCGAGGCCTGTCCTGAAGAAAAACACCATGTTAGCAGCTTTAGTGGAGAAACTGAAGAAGACTGGACTCCAAGCTGATCACTGCTATGCTGGACCTGAAGATGTGGCCTGTGATGTCTGCACTGGGAGAAAACTGAAAGCTCTGAAGTCCTGTCTGGTCTGTCTGATATCCTATTGTGAGAAACACCTCCAGCTTCACTTTGAATCCCCCGCCTTTGAGAAACACAAGCTGGTGGAGCCCTCCAAGAAGCTCCAGGAGAACATCTGCTCTCGTCATGATGAGGTGATGAAGATGTTCTGCCGTACTGATCAGCAGTGTATCTGTTATCTCTGCTCTGTGGATGAACATAAAGGCCACGACACAGTCCCAGCTGCAGCAGAAAGGACTGAGAGGCAGAGAGAGCTCGAGGTGAGTCGACTAAACATCCAGCAGAGAATCCAGGACAGAGAGAAAGATGTGAAGGAGCTCCAACAGGAGGTGGAGGCTATCAATGGCTCTGCTGATAAAGCAGTGGAGGACAGTGAGAAGATCTTCACTGAGCTGATCCGTCTCATGGAGAAAAGAAGGTCTGATGTGAAGCAGCAGGTCAGATCCCAGCAGGAAACTGAAGTGAGTCGAGTCAAAGATCTTCAGGAGAAGCTGGAGCAGGAGATCACTGAGCTGAAGAGGAAAGACGCTGAGCTGGAGAAGCTCTCACACACAGAGGACCACAACCAGTTTCTACACAACTACCCCTCACTGTCACCACTCAGCCAATCTACAGACTCATCCAGCATCAAGATCCGTCCTCTGAGGGACTTTGAGGATGTGACAGCTGCTGTGTCAGAGCTCAGAGATAAACTACAGGACGTTCTGAGGGACCAACGGACAAACATCTCACTGACAGACACTGAAGTCCATGTTTCACTGTCACGACCAGAACCAGAGCCCAAGACCAGAGCTGAGTTCTTAAAATATTCACGTGGACTCACACTGGATCCAAACACAGCAAACAAATATCTGTTATTATCTGAGGGGAACAGAAAAGTGACATTAATGGAACAAGAACAGTCTTATTCTAGTCACCCAGACAGATTCACTTATTGGGATCAGGTCCTGAGCACAGAGAGTCTGACTGGACGTTGTTACTGGGAGGTGGAGTGGAGAGGGAGAGGAGTTGGTGTAGTAGTCGCATACAAGAATATCAGCAGAGCAGGGAGATCAGATAAATGTTTCTTCGGACGCAATGACAAATCTTGGATGTTTTATTGTGTCACAGGCAGTTATAACTTTTGGTACAACAGCATCCACACTCCCGTCTCAGGTCCTCTGTCCTCCAGAGTTGGAGTGTACCTGGATCACAGTGCAGGTATTCTGTCCTTCTACAGCGTCTCTGAAACCATGACTCTCCTCCACAGAGTCCAGACCACGTTCACTCAGCCTCTCTATGCTGGACTTCGGGTTTATCTTGGATCTGCTGAGTTGTGTGAAGTCAAATAGACAGAAGTCATTGACGGGTTAAATTCTGTGTTTCATGTCTTCAGCTTGTTTTGTTTCCATCATTGTTGCTGATTGTTGTGGCATTTCTTCACCTGTCAATCAAACACTGTGGGCGGTACTTTGCCCTCTTCTCATTGGTGGTTGTGTAAATGTTTGAGTTTCTGTAGGTGGCGCTCCTTCCTGTGTCTGTTTAGCCATGGAGGCTATCACTGCTCATGATGACTTTAGTTTGTATGATCAGAATCAATAAGGAGATGATTCATTCTTTTCTTGTACACATGTGAGATTCAATGAAGAAACAACATTTAGTTTGTGTCTCAGTCAATAAAGAGGATTTATTACACAGACTGCAAGTCTTCATGTTTTCATTGAACATGTGCTCTAAATGAACTCCCTGCATTCACCCTGTTTATTTCACTGAGCTGCTTTCTCGTGGTTAAAGTGACAAATAAAGTTGAGTTTGAACTGAAGGTGATGACAGTGAAGAAGAAGAACAGACAGAAGGATGGTGCGTGCGTGTGTGTGTGTGTGTGTCTGTGTGTGTGTGTGTCTGTGTGTGTGTCTGTGTGTGTGTGTGTGTGTGTTTGTGTGTGTCTGTGTGTGTGTGTCTGTGTGTGCGTGTGTGTGTGTGTGTGTCTGTGTGTGTGTCTGTGTGTGTGTGTGTGATAAAGACCACCTATTACAAAACCCAACACTGAATGTCATGTTGTAAAAACAGCAGTATCTGCCACACTAACCATCTGCTGCATCTCTCACACTCTGAATTTACAGAGAATCGTGTCAGTGAAGTGGTTTGTTCGATAAATTCAGTCTATACCACGCGAGGCCTGTTTCTAATCAGTCACAGCCGTCGTTAATTCTACTCTCCAGCCACGTGGCGTACGGAAACAGTGATTAGATTCCTTTACATTTGTTCTGTTGGAGGAGGTGGTCAACACGGTGAAGATGGACATCCTGTCTGACAACAAGCATCAGCAGATTATGAGTGAGCGTCTTTGAGTGTTGAAGGCTGATCGTGTTGATTAGATTGTGTTGATTAATGAACTGAGAACACCTCCGACATTCAAACGGAGTAATCAGCTGGTTTACAAGCAAAGAAAGAAGATAGGGACAGAGCGGTGGGACTGTGTGAACCTTGAGATGTTTGCAGCAGACACATGACACCGTCCTCGGGCCAACACGAGAGTTCGCAGCACGAGGAACTCAGACTCAAAGGGGGGTGGTGGGATCTTCAACTGCTGCCGGTGCCATGCTCAATAGCTGCTCAGTGTAAACACTTACGGCGTTGCTTGGAAACAAACTGTGTAAAGCTCGCAGCTCGCCAGAGGCCGTGTGCGTGTTTAGAACAAACAGGGCAGTATTTAGGATAATGCTCTCCTGTTGGTTTGCGCCTGAAGGGGCTTCAGTCGGGCTCCACTCCAAACGTTTCAACGGTTTCTTTCCAGAATCCTCGTTCAATTTAAAGTGGGATGCTGTCCTAATTTGCTCAGCTATAAATATCCCAATGTCAGATGTGCTTAGACCAGCAGAGAAAACAAGTGGGTGGGGCTGTGGAGCGCAGAGTTAGACTAAGAAAAACAATTAGCGACAGAGGGGAAAAAAAGGAGAGGTTAAAAGCACCGCTGGGACCTCGAGGTGAAAACTGCCAGCAGATAATCAACCACTATGAATGAGAAACGAAGAAGAAGAAGAAGTCGACTGTCCCAGCAGAAATACCTCCAGCTCACATGATCGGGGCTGAAACCACGTGGTGACGCCCAACACCGCTGTGCTCCAAGTTCAGATTACTTCAACTCTGACCTTGGCTGCAGCCAACCTTGTGCAACCAATGAGATAACAGCTGCATGTGAGCGAGGCTCAGCATGGAAGAGCAGAGAGTGAGATGGAGTAACTACCAGCTGTGGAGTTAGCTTCATATCTTCAAGCAGAGCTACAACAACAAACAGTGGATGACAGGAACGATAGCCTAGCAACAGTAAATCCCATCATGGTGTCATTTCTGCTGAGCACATCTCTTACCATGTGAGCAGCTTCAGGGCGGGTTACCAGCAGCTCGGCCAATAAAAACTGGTCTACAGGTGACACAGAGGACGGGCCTCGCATGTTTTTGTTGCCTCCTGGAGGAATACCTTGAACTCATTGATCAAAACAAGCTACAGGCCAGGGACAAGACGCTCACCTCTGTCACTGTCATTAAGAACCTGGAAACACTGTTCAAACTGTTCGGCTACATACATCACACTCACAATGCCACATAAGTAATCCTCTTACAGAGAACTTGATACAGCACAGGTCACATACAGCCTCTCCTCCTCCTCCTCCTCCTCCTGCTGCTTGATGGGAGAAACTTTTAAAAATAAAAATGTAGTTACTGAAAAAAGGAGTTGAGAGGAAAGCGTGGAGAGGAAACAGCAGCTCTGACAGGATACGTGGCACTGTGGACTGAATGAACGCTCATGGCGAGAACCTGGACTGTAATCTAAGAGATAGGATACATACTGAGCAACATCCACTGTAATCATCTCCACTGCTTTTCAGGCTGATCCTATTGCAAAGCTCGGTCCAGAGGGGGATACTTGTTGTGAACTAGTCCCCGACTGCAAACTTGTTGAGACTTGATTCTCTCCCCGGTGTGTTACGAGGATCTCTGGAGGTTTTTTTAACGGCGCATGTGTAGGACGAACATGCTTATCCTACGAGAATAAACCGTCATCAATCAGAGAAGCTACCGACTCTGCAGCATTCACGCGCACGCTTCCTTACCTCCTGTGCGGCCGAGACCAACCTGCACGGCGGGGTGCAGGCTGCCCTCATTGTTGAGAAGGTGAGGCAGGTGGTGGTAGATATTTGGCACCTGGAGAGGTTTCCTGTTTGCGAGCTCCTTCAGTAGTTTCTGTGTCTCATCTGAAAGTGGGCACAGAAAGTGGAGTGTTCTCAGTTTCAGCAGGTGACCCGACAGGAGGGCTGACTGTGCTGCACCACAATCTGAGAATATGAGTAACTCACTGCAAACTAAATTTTCCATTTTAAAATCTATGAAGCAGAATAACAGCCGTTATTTAAACTAAACTGACAGATCGCTTTCAGCTTTAATCATCAAACCAAATGTAAAAAGCACTTTTCATTTTGAAACTGCCATCAAAGCTACAACATAGGCACAAAAACTGACTTTTACATTGTTACTGTGATTGATGTGCAGTGCTAAGCAGTGTAACGGTGTTATGGAGCTCTGCAGCCAGCTGCAGACTGAACAACGGAGGCTCAGGTGATTCCTGCCACTCAAATGACCACAAGAGGAAGTTTGTTTGCTGAAGTTACCTGAGAAGTTTGTGAGCGCATCTTTGCTGCTGTTGGTCTCGGCGATGGCGCGTCTGAACTGCTCGAGAATGTTGTTGAGCTCGGACGAGCGCTGCAGCGTCCGGTGCTCTGCCACACGAAGGCGCTCTTTCAGGGCATGGAACTCCCTCTGGTATGCTATCAGCTTCTCTGTGAGGAAGGAAGGAAGGAAGGAAGGAAGGAAGGAAGGAAGGAAGGAAGGAAGGAAGGAAGGAAGGAAGGAAGGAAGGAAGGAAGGAAGGAAGGAAGGAAGGAAGGAAGGAAGAAAGGAAGGAAGGAAGGAAGGAAGAAAGGAAGGAAGGAACGTTAGTACGTGACACTGTCCATCTATTTTGACTGACGAAAGGCGGGAGACATCCTGGACAAGTTAGCTCATCACAGAGCACAGACAGACAGAAATACAGTGAAATATGCCACGGAATATTTAAAAACCTTTATTTATACTGCATTCTTATACAAAATAAAGTCAGATTGTATATTAGAGACTTTGAATTTTACACCGTAATATTTTTACCGTCATGGTTGGACAGTTTTTTTTTTTTTTTTTTTTTTAAACACGGAATAAAACGCCAACCTTAAAACCGTAATACTAGAAATGTTTTACCCAGAGTTTATGCCGGAATTCTGAGCTTACATTTTATTCCATTTAACAAACAAACTTCTAACAAACCACATCTATTCTTAAACTTATTCATCACGTCGAACAGGAGGTTGCTTCTCCGTGGGGTAGGGGGCAGGGGCGAGGTTATTGGAGGAAGCACTCCACCACTGAGCCACGGTCGCCTTCATCTTCACTAAGCTGAAACCTTTTAATACTTTTTACACCCAGCGGACTCCCTGTTTACTTATTATTTTTTTGTTTTTACGGTAAAACACGTCAAAGCAGCAGAGCTTCTCGCCCTGAACCTGCACGCTTGGCTGCATTACAGAAGACTGCTTGTATTGAGCTTAAAGGAGAAACGATGATTTTATTACCATGGTCAACTGTGTTTATGGTCTCAATCGCTACTCTCAGTTCCTCTCCCTCGCAGCATGATGTTCATGCTGTGAACTGTGGTTCCATTCAGATGAAATAGATGATTAAGCAGGGCATGGCTGCCTTGTGATTAAATCATTCTCAGTGAGTCACAGGTTTAGGAAACTGGTCACTGCTTATCAAATATGAATCAAGACTATGTTACTGAGAAACACAGCAGTTTACTGGAGGACATTTGTGGTTAGGCTGTCATTTATTTAGAGATAGAGTCAAGCACGCCTTCATGCTTAAAAAGAAAACAGTGACGCTGTCGTCAGGGAAAGGAAACATGTTTCTTTTTTTATTATGATTATTTTATATGACAGGAAAGAGAGATATGGGACGACACCCAAAGGAAACACATCTTGACAGACTTTGGCAACCACTAACACAGAACACTCAGAAAAGGTCTGTCAGGCTGTCGGACATTAAACATGACGCATGCTCTGATCTAAGCAGCCAGTCGGTCGCAGCTTATATTGCACTGCAGTGCCATTTTCATATGAAAATACGAGCCTGACAGGACAAATGTTTTTAAATGAGTTCAATGATTGTGCGTCTTCAGCTCTCACATTCAAATAATCTGACAAAGCACGCGACACCTATGTGTCCAAATATCTCGGAGGTCGTGACAAGGAACGGTTGGTGTAACATCTGCAGTACTGCGGACGCTGTACCGGAACCATTCCAGCCCTCACCTATGGTCATGAACGTTGGGTAGTGACTAAAAGAGTTAGATCGCGGATACAAGCAGCTGAAATGAGCTCCCTGCACTGGGTGGCTGGACTCGGCCTTAGAGATGGGGTGAGGAGCTCGGACAAGCAGAGCTGCTGCTCCACATCGAAAGGAGCCAGCTGAGGTGGTTCGACATCTGATTAGGATGCTTCTCTGGAGGTGTTCTGGGCTCATCCAACTGGGAGGACACTCCGGGGCAGAACCCGCTGGAGGGACTGAATGTCTCATCTAGCCTGGGAATGCTTCAGCACATCTGGAGCGCCCTGCTAAACCTGCTGCCACCGTGATCCAACCCCGGATAAAGGCAAGACAGTCGTAATGTGATCTTTTCTAAAACAGGTTTACAGGTTGGTGGGACGCAAGATGAATCTGAAGACAAGCTGCTGAGGGAGAGTTACATTTTGAGGATCGTAGTGGGATTTACAGAGCTGGCCACCGGCCTGCTATTAAAATCTCTAAAATACTGCAGCACCGTATGATGATATTATCGACAGTGATACGGCGCTCAGGAGCAGCAATGTACTGGCACGTTTTTACTGGAAATTACTTTTGAGGTTTCGGGGCAGAACCCGTCCTCGGTGAGTTCAGCTCTAAGTGTAGGAGTGTGAAAGAAGAGAGGCTGTGAAACTCAGGAGTGTCTGTGCTGTCGATCAGCTGCACAGTGAGTCAGGCGTGCTGCTCGTCTTGATGATATAAGATTCATTTTAATTGTAATTGCTGTTGGGAGGTTTAGAGTACAAAGAGCATCTCAGGTGTTTTGTGGGCTTGGCCGGTCTCTGATCTTCCTCTGCAGGCAGATTTATTGTGCCCTTCTGAGAGCCCTCCTCCACAACAGAACCAGCCTCCCTTCATCTTCCCCCTCTCCATCACTCTCTCTGACTGAGCTATTGTCCATCCACTCTGCCCTCTCTGCTCTCCGGCACAGAACCATGTTGTTCCTCCTGGATGTTGATCTCTAAGACACACAGACAGATGCTGTCATTTGGCCCGAGCCTCATGAAAAGGAGGTCAGCTTCAAACTGGAAACAGACTTTCATCTTCATGTCGGTGCTTTGATTGCAGGACTCCAGGCCCGTCGAGTTGAAACCACACCTGTAACCCCACCGTGCACAAAAACAAAGACATGTAGTGCTGAGCATACGCTCTCCGTGCTCAGAGGGGGGCGGCTTTTGTGTGCATCGTGTCACATGACTGCTTCCCAAAGAAGTGCCTCGCCCATTACCTGAGCAGCGTGCCAAGGCAGAGGTACGTTGGGGAGTGTTATCACAAGTCTCTTGACATTTGAATGTCACTTCTAATATCACACATCAACAAAAGCTTCAAGCAACACTGCATGACTGAACCGGTAAACAAAACGCACTAAAGCAAACTGTGGGACGAGTTCCACTGAAGAATTTAAATCAAATAATAATTTTTGAAAACGAGATAAAAACATAAGAATTCGGTCGAATGTGATGTCATTTAAAACAAGTTTTTCATTTTGTTTCCACATCAGCCTGATATGGAATAACCTTCATGCAGGCAGAGCAGAGTTTGCATAACTTGTCAGCTGTGGTTAACAGAACGGTCAGGGTCGACTGGATTTTAACGTGTCATGACGGTCCATACTTCTGCATGTGGTGCACGGCGTGGTGCGTTAAACAATTAGACGTACCTGAGGTCTGAAGTGCATCTCTAAAATCTCATTATTCCTCCTGGTGTCGAGCTCAGCCTCTCTTTCCTTCTGTTCACGTCCGACCTCTTTTCTTACCGTCGCCCCATCCCATCGTCTTAATTTAACACTGCTTTCATGTTTCATGTTTGTTGCTACTCTTCTTTTCGTTTACCCGTCGCTCTCCTCTCTTCCGTCATATTCTGCCTTGACGTGCCATCGCTGATTCATTCACTCAGCTTATTTGATTTATTAATGAGATACGTGGGAGGAATGGGCAGTCGGATATTTAGTGGCCGTTCAAAACTGAAACAGGCTCAAGGACTCAGACAGACGTGCACACTGTCGACCAAAGAGGAGACATGTTAGTCCTTAAAACATCATTTACATTTTGACTTCTGATGTATGAATTCGAATCTACCAAACACAGCAATGACTGTATCCGTTAGAACAGATGTGTGTTCAGACTTCTATGAATTAAGAATGGTTTGCGGGAAAGAGGAAGTATAGTTTTCCGAGGAATGAATGTCTTTCCCGTCACTGATTCACAGTTACAGCGTGTTTTTGTGGCATTGTGTTTACTCACTATCACCTCAGTGATTTAAAGAGTCTGGAAACTTCACACAGAGAGAAACGCTCGTGAGAAACGCTCGTGAGAAACTCACAGCGGTGTTAAAGAGTTTTATCAGTCCATCCGTTAGCTCATCTTGTCCTTGACCTCCGTCTGCCTTGCTGATGCACGCTGCTGACTGCAGCTTCATGAGTGCTGATGTGCAGTTATGTTGCAGTATGTTTGCACGAGTGAGTGAGTGAGTGAGCTGCAGTACTTAATATGGAGATCTTGTACTCTTCCAACACTTAAAATACACACTACCCCGAGTCAACTATCAATCAGAGATAATCTAAACAAAAAAAAAAACTGGATTCATCATTTCAACTTTACTTTGTTTAGAAGCTTCCCATCCCTTAGTGTTACAACATCACCGTCAAACATACTTCTTTTGAGAAAAAGTGCTGATTAGTTTTCCTCTAAACACACGCTCAGCTCCAGATGTACAGATGATTCAACAGCAGCTGTCGTGGATTTGGTTTGTAGAAATCCCTGTGAGAGATTTCTGCTTCCATCCAGACACGGTGAGAAGAAAGTTTTGTTTGTGATGGTCACGGAAAAATGACACTCGAGGAATTCGACAACGATGTCCCTGTTATTCACTGGAACTACTTTCTCCTGGGAGACAGCTGATCCTGACTCATGTTTTATAGCCAGAGTGGCTGGTTGGTGGATTCTGTAACCTTTGGACTTGTTTTTTAGTCTTTGTGCTTTTCTTGAAACAGTCGTGGTTCTCAAACTGTTTCTGGCACGTCTCTCTCTTCAGAAGCTGAAAATTGTTGCTCTAGTCAGCCATGATCCACCTGCAGAAGCCACACTTCCAGTTTCTGTTCATACAGAGGTGGTTAGAGTCAGACTGGCATTAACGCTTCCTCTTTTTGAAACTCACTATGAAGCTGTGACCTTTGGCAGAAAGAAACAAAGGATGTTCTTCCTTATTTGATTTTCAGTGACGTTCTCCGTGTACTTCAACACGTTTCGTAGGCGAGCGATACTCCACCAACGTAACATGGGAGACATGTCTACATGCATTCTGCGTGTATGAAGACGGTCAAGTGGTGCACCTGCTGGCCACGCTGCTGCAGCTGCCCCGTGCACAACAAAGCATCCAACCAGGCTATTATCTCTTAAATAGGACAGATGGTGCAAAACTAAAGTGGAATGTTGGCTCTGCTCTCAGATCAAATATGACTCCTGGAGTTAATGAGGACACATACTGTACTGTGACTCATGTTCACGGCACAAAAAGGTCGGTGTGTTTGGTTAAACGGTCTGATCACACACACATTTTCACACTGAAAATCACTCACACACACACACACACACACACACAGAGTAGTAGTATTGATTTCTGTGGTATTTCCCTGAAGAGAAGTGCAAGTCGATCCATGAGTAGGCGAGCGATACTCCCCAACGCTTCCATGAGTTTGCAGAAAGAGAAAACGATGCACACCTTTATCTCGCTCCGTCACCCTTTTCCTTTTAAAACACACCACACCACCTTTCACCTTACGGGTGGAGGCGAAGGGTCGCCGGGACAAATCGTGACGTCACGTCAGAAGACGCCAGACTAACATTTGCCCCCTGGGCAACTATCCAACCCAGATTCCTAATTCTGCTTCTCCACCATGGGCTCATTGTTTCCGCTGACCTACACCCACTTGTCTTCCTCCACTGTGGCGCGATTCATGATAAGCTGTGCAGCCTGCTGTCTGTCTGAGAGCGTGGCCCCCGCTCGGCTTACTTCCACTCGTCTGGCTCCTTTTGGCTCCTGTAAGGCCGATCATTGTTTTTCTGGAAAAACTCCCTTCTCGAGGATGTCACCAATCAATTCTTGAATGATATCCAGTGCATCATTTTAGAGCTGAATACATTCACTATTCATCGACATCTCACCTTGTTAGGTGTGATACAGGTCACCTTGGGGAAATTCTCATGGACACTTTATTCTGTGGTTTCACAGAAGGAAGCAGGTTCCTGCTCTGAACCTTTTCTCCCGTGTCACCCACCAAATTTCAGAGATATTACGCGGCTGTTTTATTTTTGACGGACGCATTAATCTGAACAGAGCAGCTCCAGCTGACAGGAAGTCAGACACAGTAACAGCATTGAGAATACGCAAAACACCAACAACAACTACAGAGCGTATTTACATATTTAGAAGAACATGAACCACAGCGAGTTCAGCAGGTGTGAATGCTGTTTGTCTCTGTGTGCTCTGGGATGAACTGGCCCGAAGTCAGCTGGGACCGGCTCCGGTTACAGAAGATGGATGGATCTGACTGTATTCTGCCGGCACAGTGGTGCAGTGGTTAGACTGTCACCTCACAGCAAGAAGGTTCGCGCTTCATTGTGTGTTGTCTTTGTGTCTCAGACAGGCAGTTAATAGGTTAATTGCCTCTGTGCTGCCCTCTAAGTGCTTGTCTCTGTGTCAGCCCTGCGATGAAGTGAACAGGATGCACCCCACCTCTCGCCCAGCGCCCATTTCAAGTGCTACCTAAAGAAAATCGTTCTCGTTTATTAAAAAGCCTCTTTCTCTTAATTCAGCCGATATTTCCTGACACTTTGCTTCTTGATGTGGACGCTCTGGTTTCTGTGGAAACATTTTCAAACAAATGTCTCTGCTATGGCTGAGTGAATCACACAAATGTGGTTATCTGGTTTCAGAACGTTACGTCAGCAGCACCTGTAAGAAACAGGAAGGGGAAACCCACCTTTACACCAAAATAAACTTTGCACATCTGCGTGGAGAACGTAGAATGTCCTGTGACGTGCATCTGCCCCTCATCGTAAAGACTGTCACCTTCACCGCGGCGGGTTACGACACTTGTGTAGGTGTAGGTCTGTTAGAGGCCGACAATGGCTGCTGAGCTGATGTGACATCTGGGAATGTTCTGCTCAGAGGACCACGCTTAATGAACGAACAGGAAGTGAACAGAAGCACGAGGAGGGAAACAACAATCGTTAACTCGGCAAAAGCTGAAGACGCCTGTTCCTGTTTAGACAAACGATGGCCGTGTGTGTGTGTGTGTGTGTGTGTGTGTGTGCGCTAAACACAGAATAAAATAAGTAATCCCAGTGTCTCCCTGCCTTGTCAGCACTGTGGTCCTTTCTCTCCATCATGCTTACCTCAGGCTGCACTCATCCTCTCTCTGTTAAGATTTGGCCTTTCCACTCTCATCCTGCTTCCAGGCCACTTAGGATTTCCGTCCTACCGCCCACACACACACACACACACACACACACACACACACACACACACACACACACACACACACACACACACACACACACACACACACACACACACACACACACACACACACACACACACACACACACACACACACACACACCACACACACTCTCCTCTGTCCTACCAGCCCTGCTCCTTCGCTGTAATCACTCGTGCTATTTTTAGCCCATTGTGTTAAATTTGATGAGGAACAAAAAAAATCCCTTCGTGCCTTCAAACAGAGGAAGGGGGACGCTCGGGTTCGAGCGGAGCAAGGAGGAAATTCCATATGCACAACAAAACATGATCTAACTAAATGTACTGAAGCCATCAGCAGCTCGGGGCTGAGAGCCACAGAGGAAGCTTTAATATAGCATCAGAACACAAAGAGGCCTGACATGAAACTGAAAGTACAGATTCAGATCGGAACAGGCTGATGCTCCTCATGATGATATCGCTGATATTTCACTGTGTGATGACTCATCTTGTTGTATTCAAATAGAATTTGTTCTCTCATATCTTCCTGAATGAAGTAATCAGAGTACATTTTAAACCCACACAGCTTGTGCTGGTGGTGTATAGTTTATCATAAGGAGGTGCTTCTTGTACCTCCGTGTTTAGGGAATCTAAATCAAACGTTCTTCACTCATACGGATGCTTCTCGTCTGTACTGTTGAAGTCAGTATGACCTCAGAGAGAGCGAGCGAGCGGCGTCTCGCTCGGTGGACGGGGCAGACTGACAGAGAAGCTCTGGAGAGTCATTCACCGTGGAGTGTTTGGACAGCTGACTGGCACGGCTCTCATTCACAGCAGTGACCGGGAACAAGACGGACCGTCGGAAGCAAGAGGGGTGAAAACCTCACAGAAGATTACCTCCACGTCCAGAAACAACACCACCAGTAACTGAACCACAAAGTGAGTCACGAGTGTGTTCTTTCTGTGTACGACAAATAGAACAAGTTTTTAACATTTTCATATTCAGAAAAACAAAAAGGCCCGAGGCCAAGTAGACTCTGAACGCCCACACCGGGCAGCATCCGGAGGAGAAGCCATCTATAACCGTATGGAGAGCTGATGTGGGACATGGACGTGTTCAGAGGTAAGAAGCCTGTGAACATGACAGCATGTAAACACTCCCATTTCTATCTGAAAGACGGTTTAGTCAGTGTCTAGAGTTACCGGTGTCTCCTTCATTTGACCCCGTCCCCAGCAGAGACACTTCAGCGTCACATTGATCACAAAAAGATTGAAAACAGACGGCTTTGTGCGACCAGGAATGTAACTTTTCCAGCTCGGGGTGAGTGTTATTTGTGGCAGTGGCCTTCACAGAAAAAAAAAAAAAACTAAAACAAACGCTGCCCAGAGTTTATGGTAGAAATCAATACTCCAGCTTTCACTACAAGGCCAAAAACGGATCTTCATTACTCCTCGCACCCCGTTTACCGCCCAGAACACGAACGTCTGACACATGCTGGAGTCCAAACTGAAACGAACCTTCGATTTCACAAAGAAACACGTCTGCTCTCAGTATCGCTGCATCAACAGGTCCAGCAGACAGGACAGGGGTCAGTCACTTGACCTTTACTTATCACACATCAGCTCTCTCTCTCTGACTCCATTTAAAGGAAAATATTTTATCAAGCTGATAAGCTCCACTGTAATCACAAAATGAACCCGTGGATTGGAATTCATCTATAGCCTGCAGTAGTTATTTACACTGTGCTGATAATAAGTCACTGAAGGACCCATAGCCCTCCCCTAACCTGGAGAGGGTTAACCCAGGCGAGGGAAGCACCCGGCCCCCCTGCATGCTATGAAACACAGGCTGGGCACAGACTGACAGGACATGCAAGAAATGTGGTCAGTGTTCACGGGGCCGAGCTTCATGTGTTCACGGGGCCAAGCGTCATGTGTTCACGGGGGCCAAGCGTCATGTGTTCACGGGGTCGAGATTCATGTGTTCACGGGTCGAGCTTCATGTGTTCACGGGGTCGAGCTTCATGTGTTCACGGGGTCGAGCTTCATGTGTTCACGAGGTCGAGCTTCATGTGTTCACGGGACCGAGATCCATGTGTTTACGGGGTCCAGCTTCATGTGTTCACGGGGGCCGAGCTTCATGTGTTCACGGGGGCCGAGCTTTATGTGTTCACGGACAGAGCTTCATGTGTTCACGGGACCGAGATCCATGTGTTCACGAACAGAGCTTCATGTGTTCACGGGGTCGAGATTCATGTGTTCACGGGGCCGAGATTCATGTGTTCACGGGACCGAGATCCATGTGTTCACGAACAGAGCTTCATGTGTTCACGGGGTCGAGATTCATGTGTTCACGGGGCCGAGATTCATGTGTTCACGGAGCAGAGCTTCATGTGTTCACGGGGCCGAGATTCATGTGTTCACGGAGCAGAGCTTTATGTGTTCGCGGGGCCGAGCTTCCACTGTGTTTACGGGATGGTTGGAGCTTTGATGGTGCTGTTGCCTGGTGCTGCTAAACTGAATGAAAACAGAACAGTGGGGGGGTGAGGAGGAGATATGGACTGACTACAGATCAGTCAAGCTGTGAAAACGCATACCATATATATATATATATATATATATATATATATATATATATATATATATATATATATATAGACACACACACAGGGGGGAAGTGGTAATCCTTCAAACCAACACACACACACCACTGAGTTCATATTGTATAATGTGCGTTGCGCCGCTAGGATTCAGTATGGGTCGGCACGGTGCCCGTTAATATCAATCTGCTGGACAGAACCGGGACGGTAACACCTGCTGTCCGTCCTCCGACACGCTGCCGCCGGCCCCTCGGCAGCTCCGTGCCCGGCAGGCCGCTCTCTGCCTCCTGCCTAAGCCGTAGTGTGTGACACACACACACACACACACACACACACACACACGCGCACACACACGCAGTGTTCGCCTTACCTTTGCCATTCTGCCACGCTGTGTACCAGGACAGGCTGAGGAACGACGTGAAGAAGATAATCGCAGTGGCCACAGTTCCATTTCTGAGCCTCATCTCATTTCAGCGATGCCTCTCCTCGGGCATGAGTGTCGGGGACCCCGGAGCTGCCTGCCGCTGCCTCCCCTCCGCTCCTCTCCTGCTCCTCTCCTGCTCCTCTCAGCCTTCAGGCGGGTGTGGGAGCAGACATACGGAGGAGTCACACGGTAGATAAACCGCTCCAGTCAACAGGGGCTATGCAACCGGCTGCTGGGGGAGCGGAGTGTGAGCACGGATGAAGCCTGCTTCGAGCCTCCGTCGGTCGGTCGTCGTTGTTCGGGGGGCTCCTCCTGTACCGTCCTACTCCGGCGATTTCAGTCACGAGTCAGCTGCCTTCCGTGAGCAGACGGCTTACATGGTCGGTGTAGATCAGCTGCCGACACGGTCCATTGTCATGTATATTTATCTTTCTGTGTTTTAACAGGCAGGCGGCAGCTACAAGTTACAGGGACGCAGACGGAGGCATCTCTGTGACGGTTGGTCCTCCGGGATAGGCGGGCCCGCCTCTGACGGCAACGCCTCGAAAATCACGTTGATTCCGCTTCAACTGGCAACAGATTGATTTACACAAATAAAAGCAGCACTAACCGAACCGAGCCGAGCCGACCCTCCTTCTTCTCCACCTTCTTTTTTTCCCGTGTTACTCAGCTCTTCTGTTTCTTTAACGCTGACGCCATTTTAGATAACTTTTAACGTCCCCTAACGGAATATTAACTGAAACCTGTGTTCTCGCGAGATCTGAGGCCACCTGCTGCGCGAGCGCGAGAGCGGCGGTGAGTTCAAAGTTATGACGACCAACGTTTACTTTCTATAAATCTTTTTTTTTTGTTGTAGTTTCACACTTTAAGGATGTCAAGTTCATTTAACATGTCCTAAAAAAACAAAAAACAAACCTGTTTAAAAATATATTTTAACCGTTAATAATAACAAGCAGACGCTCATCTTCCGGTACGAACTTTTCAAAATAAAAGCAACTTAAGTGGCGCAGTACCACCAGTATCAAAATGTGTTAATACACATCTGGAGTCATCTGGCTCTTACCCAACTGATATCTGTTAACCAATAAAGTGAGAGAGAAATGTCATTTAGAAGATTCAAAAAAGATATTGATAATAATAATAATAATAATAATAATACATTTTATTTCATAGACGCCTTTCTGTCACCGTACAATAAATGAGAGTAGACAGCAAATAACAGAAACAAACAAAAATAACCATAAAAGTATAACAAATTCCAAGAATACAACATTAAAGGTTAAAATAGATAAATGCAACTGAATCCGATGGAAAAGGCTGTTTTCAGTTTCAAACAGGTGGGTTTTAAGTGCAGGCTTGAATTGTGAGAGTGAGTTAACGGGCGGAGGGGACAGTCAGGTGGATGGAGGAGGAAGATCTGAGGGAGCGAGGGGGGAGCAGCAACATGGAGAAGACCCGAGAGATATGGTGGTGCGAGGTTATGAATGGCTTTGAATGTGAGCACGAGGATTTTGTAGTTTATGCGGGATTTGACTGGGAGCCAGTGGAGCTGCTGCAGGACAGAAGTGATGTGGTGGATGGAAGGGGCAGGGACACCGTATAGGGGGAAAAGTGACAATTCAAGGGCCCTAAATAAAAATGGAATTTAGCACATTTCTATGGTGGCCTTTAACCTTCAAACAGTGAGCTGCACTGCAGACTGTATGCAGACTGCATGCATGTACAAATCAGCAGTAAATATTGTGCTAGTACTAGTATTGAACTAGAGATGTGGGGACAACAGCTGCCAGTTTGATTTTTTTTGTCATGGGGCCCAAAGTTCCTGGCGGCGCCCCTGGGAAGCGGTTCTGGTGATGATGCAGGCAGCTGAGTTCTGGACCAGTTGGAGCTTGTGGAGAGATTTATGGGTGAGGCCAAGGAGGAGGGAGATGCAGTATCCAGGCGGGAGGTGACTTGATGTGAAATGCACTTTCTGTTCTGAACATATTGAAACAGTTACTCATTTATTTGGCACTGCCCCTTTGTCCAAAGTCTGTGGATTGATATCTGTAACTTTATTGCTAAAAATGTTAAAAAAAGATTTTAGGTTGTTTCGGAGTGATGTACTATGTGGGCTCTTTGAACAAAAACATTTATATATATATATTAATCATTTTCATAAATGTAAATGTACTCGAAGAATCTTTTGTTGCCTTTCACTGAGCTCAGGCAGTACATTGGTTCCATTAAATTTTGTAACAACACAAAAGCGATTAAAACGGTCAATATTTGTGAACATTTAAATATACTACTGTAAGCTCTTTCTCCCCCTGGCATCGAATATACATGTGAAATATTTTTGTAATGTTTTATATGCTACCTTTATATATTTATATATATATATATATTCCCAGGACCCGAGCTTGAGAATGACACGGATACCACCCCACTGTCTGTGTCCAAGACAACATTACTAGAAGCTTCAAGTGTGTCCAACATGTTCCCCATTAAACAGCGACTATTCACGACATCTAGTGTCCAAATCACACGTCAACCTGTGTTAGTTTCTCAAGTATTGGATTCTTAACAGTATAGGTTAATCTTCAAAATTCCCATTAATACTCACACTAATAATTAGTACTGTCTGTGTCCAGGTGAGATGTATGTAAGCCTGAGCCTCGTGTGTGTTTCAGTCACGTCTTACAGCTGTAATATCTAAAGAGCAGGGTTGTGTGTATATTTCTGTTCTGCATCATTTGACCTGTTACTTGTTTTGATTACAAGTGTCTTGTTAGTCCATGTAAAGGTTGGGAACCTTTGGTGCACGACACTTATACGACAAATAAATGTACAATACAGTGTGCCAACATTCATTTATTTTTTTTCAAACAGCACACACATTTTAATGCACACCCATAAGATGTCAGTGTTTGAAAATAATGTTTTAAATGTTATAGAATCTTCCAAAGGGTACATTTAATTTGCTTATTGACTTTAAATACATTCACACAACAAACACAGGAAACCCGATTCTGTGTGACAAGCCAAGTTTGAGGTTTGCAAAAGAGAGAAAAAATAATCACAAATTAAAACAGCAACAGTATTTGAAAAAAGAAAAATATTCTTCCTTGGAGGTCAGCGTGATGCAGAGAAGAGGAGTGTCTTCTCAGAAAGGCGTAGCTTTGAAATACTCCTCCAGCGGGATGAGTGATACGCCTCCGATCCAGTCCTGCAGCCAGACCTGGACCAACTCCAGCTTCATGAAGAACCACTTGTGTCCCACTGGCCACTTTGCCATCACGGGATGTCTGGAGAAAACAAGAGCAATACATAAAGACACATGCCAAATATTGTTTTCAGGGTTGAACAAAGGCATCATCAAAGATACTTTATAACAGATGAAAACACATTACAAGCACCAATGATATGATTCATCTTTGGGGAAACCAGACGGCAGTTGCAGTTGTCATTAGCTGGGTTTACCTTGAGAACATTGCTTCCTTTGCAAACACAAGCTCCTCCGGTGCAACCTCCACCATCTTGCCTGTTAGCGTGAGTCGAGCACACCTTGGATCCTCGGGGTCGTACACCATCTGCCTTCAAACACAGAAGACACATGTCAGCACTGTCACCCCTGAAACTCTCTTACTCATCGTATGAATCCAAACTTTCTTTTTTTATTCTTTATTAATTGGTGCTGGCAAACAATGACATCAAACTCTGAATCTACACCGCTGGAAACTCGTCATGGTGGAGAGGAAGAAAACAAAGCATGGCTTCATTTCACGTAGAAAGACAAGAACAGCGCTCGTTGTAATGTCTGTAAAACGATTATTTCATTTAAGGATGGAAACAGCAGTAATATATTAAAACATCTTTCGATACAACACTGGATTCAATACCAGGAGTGCCATGCATTCGACACTCTACACTGCTTCCTAACCGAGAAACACGTCAGACCGTTTCTACTTTGACTAAGAAAACTTTAACGAACATGACTTCTGTACATCGTTCATTTTAGATGATGACAGTCTGTCGCTGCAGCTGCCTCTCAGTCTAACTGGTACCAAAATAAACTTGATACAATGGAGCTTTTGCAGGCCTGCTCCTCCCTAACTCGAGCTGACAACAATAGAGGTAGCTTCTTTTTTTTTTGAGCCTCCTGCTAACACGCAGTCATTTCAGCTGGCGACTACTCCACTCCAAAAAGCTCCAAGCTTATTTTGTGCCAACTCATTTTGTATGAATCCTTTGGTATGATGTTAGAAAATAAGCTCTACTGAAAACAATTTTAGTCAAATTACCAAAACAGCAATCCCTGGGCCGGGTAGTATTTACTTGGCACCTTTGAGTGGTGAGAGTGACATTGAAAGTCGGGACATACCTGCAGAATTCTCCCTCAGCCTCTGAGAACGTGAGAGACGCATAGGGGTTATTTATCAGGTCCGACACAGTGTTGTCCATCGGAGTCACGTAAAAATAGATGACTCCGGTGCTGTTGTCCAGCGGTCCATCACTCACAGAGAAGATGTTCCCAAAGGGGAGACCTCTGATCTGTGCAACAAAGTAGGATATTACCAAAGAAAATCAGTGATGATGCAAAATCAAAAGAGTCTAAACAGGTGTGCATCAAACAGAATTACTAAATAAATAAATGAAAGGGTATGTAAAAGGTTCATCATTTCCCCTCAAGCCTTTCAAACTTTGTCCGACTCAAACCAATCAAACCATCTCAGCTGGGTTTAGTGGAGGCCGGGTTATCTAATCCATCTGTACCGGTGTAGATCTATGCCTGCTATGCTCTACTTCTTTTAGTCAAAGATATTTGACTCAGAAAAACAAATGACGGTCTGACTGAACTTAAACCAAACCTTGGATTTTGAAGAATTCGCCCAACAGTGTCGAGAGCAAAAGCAGTTGACATGTGTGTGCTAATTGAACTCACTTCAAACGCTCCTAGCCTCTAAAGTTTATTAACACACATAACACGGATAAGAGCATTAATATAATGATGCAGTTAAAATAACTTGAATTGCATTAATTTTCTGATCTGTCTGTTTGTTTGTTGTGGAGCTGCCAACATATCCACATTTCTCTCTCTGACACAGTGCGCCACCTGCTGGTCGTCCTCTGTAACTGCTGTTGTTGTGTTTGCTGTGGATTGTGTCACTGCTCCTGATTATTGACAACACACTGAATCAATTCATTTCTATTTTCTGTTGCTTCAAACCTGAGAGGAGAAAACCAACACAGTGGGAGTAACACAGGCCGACACAGCAACACGGGAACTGGACCTAAACCCTTAGAGCTGCCACAGGGGCCACAGTGCTGAACACTCAGGCCCCTGTGTGGACCTGTAGGACCAGGAGACCTGCGTCATGTCCAGGCTGAACACAGCTCAGCCAAATACAAAGTAGGATGAGTGATATTCATACAGTCATTAAATGTCTGAAGGTCATCCTCACAGAGGAAAGTCTCCAATGTGGCTCCTGAAACAACAAGTTACCTGTTGGTGAATATCTGTCTGTTTGTCTCTGCTGGACTTATTTCACTTTGACATTCATTCACCAAGACCAGGCAGGAGGAGTATATACGACTGCATGTTAGACTGCAGCCCACATGTTTTCACTGCGTGCCATTATTGATCGCCTCCTTTCAAATCATCTGCTGTGGAAATAAAATATGAATGCTCTCCTTTATTGGCACTTTGATGAAGACAGAAAGTCACAGCAGTGTTTTCTGAGTGTTGCAGTGGAATGAACAACCCAGTTATTTATTATGCTGTCATTTCTTGCTGTCCATATTCAATTTATATTGATTTTAACGATCAAACATATTTCAGTGATAACTGAAGAGTTCACTGTTTAGTTTCTGAGATTATTTTTTCATTTTGTTTCGCAGCGTTGCAACAAAACCTTTTTTTTAATTGTTATTATTATTATTTAACAATATTATTTTATTACTATTATTTATTTAAAAAAATGTAAAATGTCCATCACAAGTTCCCAGTGTCCAGGACAACATATAAACCCAAATATATTCAATTTATGTTATCAAAAGCTAATGTAAAAAAGAAAAAGGATAACTGTATACCTGTAATTTGAAGCATCTTATCTTATTTGTCAATGAAAATAATTTAGAAAAAACAGAAATCAGGACGTTATTTTCAAATACAGATTGTTCTTCTAATCA
Source organism: Collichthys lucidus (assembly GCA_004119915.2). Classification (NCBI taxonomy): domain Eukaryota; kingdom Metazoa; phylum Chordata; class Actinopteri; family Sciaenidae; genus Collichthys; species Collichthys lucidus. Next base: position 2,748,692 of record CM014079.1, read on the forward strand.
GCAGAACTTCAGCCTGAGTTACACGGCTACATCTGTGCTACAAATACTGAGAAAAGAAAGATTTGAAAACAGAAATATATATTTTTTGTTTTTTATTTTTTATGATTTATAACCTAACCCTGACCTGTGCAGATCTATGGGAGCCGTAGAACTGCTGCATCATCTGCTGATTGGCAGGAAGTACAGTGTGCTCAACTAATGTTTTTTTTTTAAATGAATAATTCAAAAGTAGAGAAACCGAAGCACTCGGAGGAAACCACGGCAACACCGTGAACACTGTAAACTCCTCACAGCAAGCTGGAAAGGCTCAGTGAACACTAAAGAGCCTGCAGATCTATGAGGCCCGGAGTCCGGAGTTAAGTCCAGGTTGGTTATTTTTATGTTTTTTGTTTTTTTGAATGTATAATTCAAAAGTGGAGAAACCGGAGCAATCCGAGGAAACCACGGCAACACTGTGAACACTGTAAACTCCTCACAGCAACAAGGTCCAGAACTGAACCCTGAACTCATCGCTGGGAACATGTTACTCTGATGTTACTCTGATGTTACTCTGATGTTTTTTGTTTTTTTGTGGAGAAACCGAAGCACTCGGAGGAAACCACGCCAACACAGTGACCTTACGGTTGCAAGAGCCGACGTGTTGAACAGGAAGGCGGACTTGCAGCTGTTTTTGGTCACATATGCTGTATGGGCTGCGTTGGAATGACTTGCTCACTGTGTGGAAAAGTGAGATGGAGAACCTCTTGATGTCGTCGTTCTTTTTGGGCTTGTCAGAGTCTCAATTAGACATTCGTAAACTTTTGAGTCCTCTGACAACAGGCCAAGCTCCACCACGCCTTTGCCGCCAGCCACGGCCTTGGCTGTCGTCGTTATCTCGTGTCCTGTAGGCTGGAAGTCCACAGCGCCTGTGCACAGCATGTCTGTCAGAGCTGAAATGATCCTGTTCATTTCATCATTAGACACTGAAATCTGTGTGTTCTTCAGGCACTGGTGCACCACCTCCATCACCACCAGCCCATAGCACAGATGGTTTAGTTGGTCGGGTGCTGTCACTGAGAGCTGGCTCATCAGTGCCTCTGGCTGTTACAGACTCAAACTTGTCTTCATCAGCGATGGATGGCGGTCTATCACACACAGGTGTGGCGGAGTTACCTTCATCGCCAACACCTGGTTCCCTGGTAACGAATGGTGGTGTTAACTCAGTTACAGGTGTGGTGGAGACGTCTTCATCACCTGGCTCATTGTTTTTGGACGGCGGTCTTAGCTCAGGTGTGAGCCGTGGTGTTGACACTACAGGTGTGGTAGACTCAGCAGGGGTGGAAGGTGCTGCTGATTCCACAGGTGTCACAATGTCCTCTGGGAGCTCTGGCAGATCCAGCGCTCCCCGAATCTTCTTCAGACTATCGTCCATGTGGTTGTTCTTCTTGGTCAGTTGCTGTCTCTGCTGGTTGAGCCAGTTGAACTTGTCTACCTCATTTTGTATCGTGACGTGATTTACCTTCGTGGCTCCGAGGTCACGTTGAAGGTTCTCAGATATGATGTGCCCCGGCTGCTGGGAATGCTCTTCATGTTGGCCGTTGTTGATGCAGGTGGCCATGGTTTCGTAGGTACACTCGTCAGGGTTTTCTGGGATCATGTCCTGCACCACTTTGTCTGCTGCTGGAATCAGGACATCCAGTGATGCCTTCCTGCAGTTCAGTTCAGTCCGTTTTGATCTTGTTTGCCACGACGTTCCAGCGGTTTGACCTGCTGGACTGGGCCTCTGGTCTCGGTGTGCCATTGTTATTCAGACCAAACTCTTCTCTGTTGCTCCGAATGTAGTGAGCAATTTCCCTCGCTGCTTCATTAATGCTGCTGACAATCTGCAGACGTTCCTCTTCTGAAATGTCAGCATTAGATTTCACTTCAGGGTCACTCACGTGTTCCAGTAGGATCTGCTTTACAGCTTCAGTGGTCGTATCAATGAAGCTTCCTACTGAGCAGACTAATTAAAAAACTAAACAAAGACTAATTGCATAATTGCTTTTTGCATAACTGCAATCAGACTTTATAACTCATCTGCCTCTGTCCGTCTGTTTCCAGAGCGCTGTGTCAGAGCTTCATTATTGAATCTGTTCCACTTGTTTATTGATATAAAACCTGAATCAATGAAACTCCGGTCCATGTTTTGACTGACACACACACACACACACACACACACACACACACACACACACACACACACACACACACACACACACAGTGCTTAAGGTGAGTACTGCCACAACAAAATGTCCAGCTCTCATTGTTAACTCACAGAAACTAAATGTCAGTTATGAAATGGTCCAGTTATCTGCAGCGTGCAGGAGAGAAGTTAATGATGAATTAATTGTAATATGATATTTGGTTTAGTTCATTTGATTGATTATTAGATTTATGGCGTGAGATGTAAATAAGTCATGCTAATAATTGATGGGATGTAAATAAGTATTGGTAATATGTGAACTGATGGTGTATGTCGTGAATAAATTGCAGATTTGTAGATTGATGGTGAGATGCTAAATAAGTGACAAACATGTGAAGTGATGTGAGATATAAATAAGTTATAAACTGATTTAATGCATCAAACCGAGTGAGGAAAAAGCCAATTTAACCCCTGGAGGTGAGTCCACCATGCGTGTATGTGTATGTAACATTCTTAGATTCTCCAAACATAAAATAAACATATATATTACATTACCTGTCGAGTATTACATCATCAGTTTGGATAGTCCGGGTACTTTATTATTATTTATTATTGGGTTTGTGCTCTGCAGGCAGCAGATATTCATCTGTTTGTTTGAGTCAAGATGATGCTAAAATATGTTTTACCCATCTCACTGTTAAAGGGCCGACCTTCAATTTTGCAGCATTCCCGTTAATTCCCATGGAAAGTTTCCCGGGATTTTGCAGCCCTAACCTCTCCATCCTGCAGCTGCTCTCTGTGGTTTCAGTCTCCTTCATTTTAAAAGTGTGTTACCTGGTCTTGAGTGGAGATGGTGGCCAGGTGGCCCCAGTCACTGTAGTGAGCGATGTATCTGGCCGTCCTCGCGGTCTCCTGGTGAGGTGGAGGACCGCTGCTGCTGGAGGCGGTGCTGCTGCTGCTGCTGGAGGTGGAGGTCTTCACCTTCTCCAGCCGATATGAAAACAGCCGAGAGGACAGCTGCGCCACATTGTCGTCCTCCGGCTTCACCAGCTCTCCTCCGGGTCTCTCCTCGCTGTCTCCGAGGACGTTGGAGGACGGGTACGCCTGCTTCCACAGCCCCGCGCCGTCCACCAGCAGCGCCGGGGCGACCTCCTCCGACAGGTCGGCGTCCTCCACCACATCGCTGGAGGAGACGACCCAGGACACGGAGCTCCTGAGGGTGTAGCTCCGACACAGACACAGGACGGAGGCGAACAGGGCCAGGGGGAAGCAACGGGCCGTCATGTCACCGAGCATGTCACACACACACACACACACACACACACACACACACACACACACACACACACACACACACACTTTTGTTTACAACCTCACGTGTGTCTGTTTTCCTAACACGAGGAGATTCTGCAGCGACACCTACCGACAACACTCCTGATCTTAACCCTGAATGACTCCAGATTCATTCAGAGCATTCTGGCACAAATGTCAAATTATATTGGCCCGTGAAGGTTTGCAGTCTTCTTTTGGAGACTCCCGGCAGACCCAGAACCTGCTGCAGGGTCTACATAGTCCAGACAGGGGGGGGGGTCAGGACAGCGATCAGATTCCCTGTAGCCCAAAGCTTCATGTTTCTAATACATTATTTATGGCCTGCTAGGATTGTCAGATTCTGTGTGGCTGGAGGATTTGGCTTGGCTTTGGCGTTCGAACGCTCTGAAAGTGAATCTGTACCTGTAGATGTGACCCAAAATATAACTTTCTGCTTTCAGTGAACATGAGGTCGAAGTTTTAACGTGTTCCATACAGCTTATTCTGTGTTATCTGACTCCAGATGTGACTTGGTTTCTTCACATCTGTCAAATCTGGCGCTCTTTGAAAAGAAGTTTGGACGCCCCCTGACGTCGCCGATCTAGCCTGGGAACACCTCGGGGATCCTCCAGGAGAGACAGACAAGCATTCACGCTTACATTGACAATGAATGACTCCAACAATGCAGAGTCACCAATAAACCTGCATGTCTTCGGCCTGTGGGAGAAGCCTCGCAGACATGGACAGAGCATGCAAACTCCAGTTGAAAGTCGACCATTGCCGTCTTACTTTAAGGCTCCGTACAAATGACAGAAAAATGTAACGTTAGAAATTTTATTATTTAACAGCAGTGACACGCTAAATCACAAAAACATGATACAGAAATACTTTTTTATCTTGAAGTGCTTGTGTTGGAGAATGAACTCATCAATATATATATATTATATATTCTCTCTGTCTGCCTCTCAGTATAACGTTAACGCTTTACAATTAAATAAAACTGAGTATACAAACACTTTTCTCACAGACACAACATTATGTGTGTTTTCCCTTTCAGTCCATGGCCTTATCATTCCAGGCCCTTGATTTTCTTTTTGCCAGTTCCATCCAGGACGGCTGGCTGCTGTCGGACATGGACTGCAAAGCTGACGGCATCGTGGGCGACGACGACGAGGGCAGTGAAGACGATGGCGCATTTTTCCGCAGCCATTTGTCCTCACGGGGCCTGTCTGGAATCTTGGTGGGGCTTGACTCTGAAATTAAAAAAAACAGTGCGTCGTGTTTCTGCACGCGGAGATACTGACTGTCTGACTGAATGAGCCTCAACACACCTGCTGGTTTCAGCCCTGGTCTTCCTTCTGGTTGTGCGTCTTTGCTTAGAGGCGTGGTTTTGGCTGTGGCGGCGGATTCACCTGATGTCTGGGCTTCTGTTCGAGCCTTCTTCACCTCTACCTGAGGAAAACTGTGAGTTAGATCATCGGCTGAGTCTAAAAAACACTAAGTTAACTAAAGAACAAGTCTAATTATTTTCATATTTCATTAATTGTAAACAAATCCAATGAAAAGACCCAAACCAACGTGGAATCGATCCTGACGTAGCATAGTCTTTGCACCATAGGCCCCTCGTATACGTAACATATAGTTCCCAGCTCTTTTAAGAAATGACTGAGCCTGTTTTAAAACATGAATATCAGGGATTAGGGTTGCAAAGGGGTGGAAAGTGTCCGGGAAATTTCTGGAATATTTTCCATGGGAAGTTAAACTGAGGATTTTTGGAAATATTCCAAATCAGAAATATAGTTAAGTTCCCTGTTAAAGAGCCAGCCTTCAATTTTGTAAATTCATGGTTTATTCCCATGAAATGTTTCCAACTTTGAAAATTCCTGGAGCCCTGTCAGTGATCCAATGTTTATAAGGAACAGAGTGCCTCGGACAGGGTGTTGAGAAACTGACTATACACTCTTGGGTTATTAATTTTCATTGGATTTGTTGACGATAAGATCCAGAATATCAGCAGCCTTAGGCGGTAACAGATTTACAGTCAAACACGGTATGAAAGACAGTTACTAAAAAGTACCACAAACCCCCTTGTTTCCAGGTGGAGTGGTCCACTCTGCCCTTTTCTCCAAAAAAGCAGCCTTCCCGCTTACTGACCCAGCCCAAACGGCCCCTCTTCCTGACAGAGATCCACCGTCCTTTTCCTGCACTACGCTCGGTTCCCTTTCCCCTTTTGCCAAGGCATAAACTGGAGGAGGAGCTCGAGCTGATGATGTGGTGGAAACCGAAGTTGCGGGCTTGAGCTGGGCGGCGGGGGGAACACCTCGATTGCTCCAGGGTGGTTGCTGCTGGCCCGAGGAAAGGTACGATTGTGCAAGAGACTGTGGGACACTTCCTTGTGCAAACTGAGGCGAGGCCTCTGTTTGCACAGGAGAGTGCAAGGGAGGCTGGGTTGTCCATCGGTTGGTCTGCATGGACGCAGATTGTGAGGTGGACTGAGGTGTATTTGAATGTGACTGGAGTTCATTGGTTTGTTTCGATGTCTGTGGTTCTCTAGAGGTGTTTGACTGAACAGGAGATGCCGTTGACATCTTCTGTTGCATTGCTATAAGCGAGGGTTTGACAGTCTGTGCTGGACTTCTGCTTTGCACTGTTTCTGCTTTGACTACATCAATGGATGCTTGATTTGCAGTCTCTACTGGTGTTGTACTTTTTACAGTCACCGTCTCTGCTTGATTCGTCGTCTGCACTTGCGCTTGAGGTCGAGTCACTGTCTGCACGCCTGTAAAATCTCTGGGTAATCTTCTAGCAAGAAGCTGTTGGAGGCTTCTGGTCTTTTCCATCGCCAAGCTCATCCAGGACACCTCAGGTGGGGTCGATTGTGGGGCAGGTGTGGGCTCCTGAGGCGCTGTGAGGGAAGCTTCAACTTCTTTAGGGTTCATGGAGGTTGTTTGGGGTTCTGATGGCATGACGGGAGGAAGACAAATCGATGGCGGGTTATGCTTGACTGGAAGGGAGAAGCTAGATGGGGCTGGATCTAAGGAGGGAGACAGTTCAGTTAGACAATCTTTGCAGCTCCGTTTAAGTCCAAAGTTCCCGTGTAATCAGTAGAAATCTTATCATCTGTGCAATGTTTAACCCTTTAGCAAACTCAAGTAACACAGCATGCAAGATGATTTGACTCACCTGACTGTCGCAGGTCTCCGGGGGTGGACGTTGTACCAAAGATGTTTGTTGACAGTTTTTTACACGTGAAGCTGGCACTATTGTTTGTTTCCTGTCTTTTCTGTTTGTCACATGGCTCCTCACTCGCCGGGGGCTTTGAGTTAAGGTTAGAGGAGACATCGGGACGAAATTTTATCGAGTGAGACGTGGAGCGCAGTTTAATACCAAACGCCCTCTTCCCTTCGTCCTCCTCGACCTCCTGCACTTCCGCCGCCTCGTCCAGCTCATGGCTGCTCTCCACCTCCTTGACAGCACCTGTATCTGTGGTTATATTTTTAGACGGCGTCACTGAATCCACCTTTGTGAGGCTGTCCTTCCTGTCCCGTGGAAGACCTGAACTTTTGGCTGGAGCTCCAACTTGTCTAAGTCTTCCCACGGCGACAGAGGGCCCTCTTGGCTCTGGCTTTTCCTTGAAGCTTGCAAAGGGTTTATCCTCCACTCGGTGCCTGGCTTCAGTCTGTTCGAGCACTCCCACAAAACTGCCCGATCGGGGTCTTTGTCCATCTTGGTTTTTGGCAGTGGTGATGGAGGAATAGAAGGATCCAGATCCCGGGGTGGGTCTTCTTATTCCTCTTGTGTTTTCCGTCTCAACTTGAACCTGCTGATGAACCCCTGAGCCAAAGGCAGAGGAAACTTCAGCAGTTTTTCTCTTGTCACGGGACATTACTTGTATCTCAAACCCCTCCTCTCGTTTGTCCTGCAGTTCTGATGGTATATAAGACGAGTGTGGCCGCTCACTGGACAATACATCAGCCGCTCTGTGGGGCTTAACTCTAAGTACAGAGGGCACTCTCCCAGGAAGAGCCTGGTCCTGTTGGGGAAAAGTTAGACTGGATGATTTGGATGCTGCCTCTGGAGTGATTGGTTCCACATCTGGGGATTTTGAAGGAAGGTGCTGGGATGTAATAGGAGCGGCGGCCTCTACTTGTTCTGTTTCTAATGCCACCTCCTCTCGAGTAATAAGCTGCTGCTCTTCTTCTTTCACAGACTCATTGTGGTCGATGTTGTTCAGGACATCTGAGAGAGATTTAGAGTCGGTCTGTGAACAAAGAGATAGAAAAAAAGTAAACAAACAACACACAGCAACACATAAGGTGAAAATTAAGTACGACCGCTCACTGTAGCGAGTCTCCTCTTGGTGCTGGCTCTCTGGTTTTTCGGCTTGACAGACATCCGGTGGCGTGCAGCAGAGGTATCCAGGCACGGGGTGAACTGAGCTGGAGAGCTGAAGTCCAGCGGGAGCTCAACAACAGAAGAATTGGAGGAGAGAGGAGGAGGCGAAGGATGGGAGGGAATCAGGAGCAGAGGTTTGGTAGGTGCAGGTTTGGGGACAGGTGAGAGTGGACGGGTCTGAAAAGAAATGACAAAGGACCATCTCCTGATTTTACAGGATAACCTGAACATTCATTTCCTTTAACATGGGTGCACATGGACTGTACACCTTTCTAGTCTTCTGACCACTTTTACACTACGTATCTCATCCACCCATTCACACGCTTTCATACATCGATGGCATCAGCTGCCATGCAAGGTGCCAACTGTTTATCAGTTTGACACACCGATGGCGCAGCCTTGAGGTTCAGTATCTCACCCAAGGACACTCCGACATGCAGACCGGAGGGGATCGTACCGCCGGTCGCCTGATTCTCTGCTGCACTGACTGCTGCAAACTGTTATTGTCACTTTGGACTAACGTGCACGACCTCTGCTACTGCTGTGATCGTCACTCAGTGTCTACAGCCTCAGTTAGTTAGTTAGTTTTATATTTGTAAAAATCTTAGCACAGGCTTCATTTCTTCTTTGCACATGTCAGATGTACACATGTACTACGCACATATTTAACTTCTTTGCACGGGTTTAATTTAAATGCAGAACACGTTTAAGTATAGGTTGGATCTTAATGCATGCCTACTGTATGTTTACTGTGTCTCATGCTGCTACTGGATGCTTGAATTTCCCTCGAGAGCAATAAAGTATCTATCTATCTAGTGTACGACCTGCTCTACGTCCTGAGCCACAGCCACCCCATAGTCCCCAACAAATGCAATGTTTACTACGTATCTGTTTTTTTGGCCTTTTATGCCTTTATTGATAGTACAGCTGAAGATAGACAGGAAGCAGAGAGAGGCAGTAAATTAGCCGTCCAATGCAGGAATCCAGCCAGCTGCAGCGAGGACTACAGCCTCCACACACGGGGCGGCCGCTCAACCCACTACGCTACCGACCGCCCCTACTACGTAACTGTTACATGTTACATATATTTGTGACCTGCTTTTTAAGTAAAAAAAAATGGAGTAAATGAGTTTGGTTGGGGCTGAGTGCTGCATCTTGAACCCCCAAGAAATTTGGATTTGCAAAATATCAATAGTCTAAGCATTCATAGGCAAGATGTGTGTCAAGATGCTACCTCCTCCTCACTTCCTGTCCCTGCTGATCTAAAAGGGCTCCGGGTGACATTGGTATTTGGAAGTACTCGTAACTAACTGAACCCAAACCGATCAAACGGGCAGATGTGTGACCGTGTATCATGTGAGCAGGTTAATAAATCACCTTGGTGAGGGTTCCCTGGGTTGTGGGGCTACGGGGAAGTCCGTCGTCCTCGGAGTGGCTTTCATCCTCCGGTCGTCTGGTGTGCAGAACCATAGGCGGTGGCCCGAAATGCAACTTCTGCAGCTGAAGCTTCGTCTGTAAAACCACAGCACGAGTGTTTTGCGGTTAAAAGAACTACTTTTACAAAAGGCCACACAAAACACGTAGAATAAAAGAGGCTGTACCTGCAGAGCTTTAATCTTGCTGTGCACATTCTCCTGGGATAAGACTCTGGCTGGATCAGCGTCTGTCAGGACCTGATCAGCCAGAAAAATGCTGTCATGGGACAATGCCCGTGATCCCATCATCCCCTGGGAGCATCTGTGGGGAAAAAACAGAACAGCAAAGACTCGAAGTCAGAACAGAAACAGAGCTGTAAAGCAAAAATTCGCCACTTTAAAAGACACTCACGCCAAGTCTTCCTCTGATCCGAGGTCCTTCTCTGCTGTGATGTCACTGGCTGACTGACTGAGTTTGGCGTCTTCCTCTCCACCTGCTCTCTTACTCCTCCCGAAGAGACGAGTTTTCAGAGACTTGAACTTGGACTTTTTACGTCCTGACAGAGATTGAGACGGATCCAGGTCACAGCAGCTCACACACACACACACACACACACACACACACACACACACACACACACACACACACACACACACACACACACACACCTCCTCTCTGACGATCTTTAAATCACACGTATGTCGACTCGTGTTGCAGATTATGATCAATCATTGACAGGAGATGATCCTCGGGTTGTGCTGTGTCACGTGTTTGGGTGGAATGCTGACGAAGTCCTTCATTTATTAGCTCATTAGCCTTTTTGTACTCTAAAACAAACTGCATGTCAGATTATCTCACCTGGAATGTCCTCAGTGCTTTCTTCTGCATCTCCATAGAAAGACTCCATCGGTGCACAGAAGAACTGCGGAGCAGACAGAAAAGTGTGTGATGTAAAGAAGCAGCAAAGATCTTTAGAGGCTGTTGTCACAGACTGGAGGGCGTCTGACGTGGTGTGATTCTCTCTTCTCTGCGCTTGCTGCATATGTGCAGAGCCTCAGGTGCGGCGCTCGTGTGATAGCCTGAAGAAGTCACTCTGGACTCGAGGTCCAAAGGTTTATTGGCACGATCAAGGAAGGCACAATGCTTCATAATAGCTCGGTAGTTAGGTGGGGCGTGCTGATCAATCAAGAAGCTTTTTACAAGAGGACACAGTAGAAAACACATGAAATGCAGCGTCATCAAGAAAAAACACACCATGTAGGTTACAGAGGAGGTGTTAGGACTTCTATTATTACACTGCAGCGGTAAGAATGAAGATCACGCTGTCACAAAGCAGTGCAGCCTCTCAGGCAGGTTTTTACTAATGCAACACCTGAGTGACATCAGGACCGTTTGTGTCCAGACTTTACTCTGCACCCTGCCCGGCAGCTGGTGCAGCATTTTCTGTGAATCACACAGCTCCTCCTGTGTAGCCAAGGAGCTGCTGTCAACAGAGCACGGCCGCGCACAGCATGGGTGCCTGATAAGACAGGATGTTCCAGGTTCTGGATAAAGTCCACTCTGCACCTCTTATATCAGCCCCAGCCTGCTCGCAGAGTGCAAACACAACACAACCTAGGAAAAAGTTGCATGTGCCGTCAGGTTTGATTTGCACAACATTTGAACCTCTTGCACACTTTTGTCTGTGGATTTATAAGCAGCACAGCTCATGAATCAGGCCGCACCTCAGGAGTTTTGTCATCCGGCGAGCCGAGCCGTGCAGCCCCAGAAACAGAAACACGGGATAATCCTGTGGATTATTGACATTGCAGAGATTGAGATCCTTTGTAAGATTTCACAGCACCATAATCCACAACAACAGCAGCTTAAAGTCACAAAATCCACCTGACGTCCACACACTTCTCCCTGTGAAAACCTGTCAAACACACACACACACACACACACACATTCACACACTGTGTGCTGCAGAAATGAGTGAACTTACCCAGCGTCTAACAGCAGCACCTCTGCTCCTCTTCCCCACTCTCTTTGTCCTCCGCTCTAAGCCGACTCGTCCCGGTCTTAATGTTTGAACCTCAGGCTTGTGTCGTCCACATCTGCAGACGGAGGGAGGAGGGGAGAGGAAAGCAGAGAGAGAGAGAGAGAGAGAGAGAGAGAGGACACTTCATGAAAGGCAAAGCAAATGCACAAAGAGAAAAGAGGACAGAGGAGAATGAGAGAGAGAGAGAGAGAGAGAGAGAGAGAGAGAGAGAGAGAGAGAGAGAGAGAGAGAGAGAGAGAGAGAGAGAGAGAGAGAGAGAGAGAGAGAGAGAGAGAGAGAGAGAGAGAGAGAGAGAGAGATACTCTATTACATTAGTGGCACACTGTGGCCCTCTGCGCTAAGCTCCTTATAAAACGCTAACCTGATTTTAGGCCCAGAAATGAGAGTAGAGGGGAAAAAAAATAAAGCTCCAGTTGGAAAGAGGACAGGCGCTCACAGAGCTGTTTACACATGTGTGTGTGTGTGTGTGTGTGTGTGTGTGTGTGTGTGTGTGTGTGTGTGTGTGTGAGAGAGAGTCTTAGAAAGTTAAAAATTACAAAAAAAACACTAACCAGGAATTTGCGAACTCCCACCCCATGCTGGGATCCAGAGTTCAAATCCAAATGAACCAGACTTGCAGCCGGAATACGTCCATCAAGTCATTCAACATGCATTAAATGGGCCCCTGTGGTTCACCTTTGGTTGCATGTTTCCTCTGAATCTCCACTGTAAAAACAAAAAGACACAAAGATCTAAAATGTTGAAGCCGTGTTGGGGAAAGGCAGAGAACAACTTTGTGCACGTTCACACAGGATTCAGAGATGGAAGCACAATCTAGGCCACTGGGCTACAATCAGCGAGAGGGAGGGCGGCAGGAAGAACAAACCTTTGCATCCAGTTTTTTTTACGTCTGGCTTCTTTTATCTTGGATATAAACTCAGACCACAGCGACAGAGCCCGGCACGCTGTTTGGTTTTATTCCCCCCATTTATGGATTTATTGTTTGTTAACTCCACACGAGGGACAATTCATGCAAAGCATGTGTGCGAGCTTATCTTATCTAATAATGTGATGGTAATGTGATGTGTGGTCTTGCATGGAGGCTGCATGGACTCTCCTGCAGCCGCAGAGCCGCAGCCTTTGTCCTCTCTGTGATAAGGTTTATTACAGTTACGGTCATCTGCGCTTCATGTGCTTCTCTGATGGATTACAGCTTTTCTTCCTCACAGTGCATCCAGATTAAGGCCAATAGATAATCCGATCGCAGCGCTGTTTCACCTCTGTGCATTCATTCAAACTGTTTATCATGACCGTCTGCTGAGGGAGATACATCAAATATACAAAGCCCTGAACACGTGACATTCACCAAAGCACTGCAACCACAGCCTGACTGTTCTCAACATTCAAGTGATAATGTTTTTATATACACCTGATACAGCTGCTGCTGCTCCGGGTTTTTATGGGCGTTGGCAGTTTGCTCCATCTGTTCCAAACAGCAACAGAACTTCCTCTAACGTCCACCTGAGGCTGGCTCCAGAAGTGAGTCAGTCTCCATAAGTCCCCATGTTTCACAGCAGAAATAAACATGATTACAGCCTGGTACAAAAAACAGTTTTGGTCTCTGTAGCTAATTTCCCCGTTCATGACAACTGTACTGAGGGTGAATTTATATACAACTCACCTGTTCACATTATATTAAGGCTTAAAGTTATGCAGGATTAAGAGCGTGGACGCTTTGATTGACAGGTGGGTTTGTTTGAGCAACCGGGCGTCATTCAGCCTCCTCAGGTCTGCGTCCATTTGTCTCACTGAATATAAAAAAACTGGACAATCTCAAATCGAGTAAAATAAAACACAGCCAGAACTTTTTTTTAATTATAAAAGCATTTTTTAATATAATCTTAAAATGTTTCGATTTATTTGGCCACCAGGTGGTGACAGAACACGTGAAAAATCATCATCGTCATCATCATCATCATCATCCGTGCAGACGATCAGAAGAAGAGTAAAAAAAAAAAGGTCATAGAAAAGAAAGACGAGTAAACTATATAAATTCCAACAACACGGCTGATGTGTCGTTTTGTTGTTGCTTTATAATGTTTTTGTGTGTTTGCTGTGAAAAATGTCTACGCTGGTCTCGTGGCACGGTCTGAGGTCATAGTCACAATATCCAACGGAGAATCGTCCCTGGAAGATAAAATGAGACTCAGCGTGTTGATTCAGAGACGAGCATCACAGGATGAATATTAATTAGTATGAAGCTCACCTTAGGCCTCTTAAAGTAATCCAGCCCTCTTCCTATCTTGATGATCCAACCATTGTTAAACCTGAAAGCACGGTGAAGAGTTGTAGAGAGGAGAACTAACGTGAAACATGATATCCTTCATATGTGAGCCGTACCTGATCTCCCTGTCATGTATCGTGGAGGAGTACTGCAGGTCCAGAGTCACTCCCTGAGCACCGAGACTGTCTTTAATCTCAGCCAGAGCGCCGTTCTGTTGGCCGCCGTCCGCCTGCAGGACGAGACGGATGAACGGCGGTGAAGGGAACAGAAGAGGCCGCCGTGCGCTCACCACGTTAGTGCGACCTCGTTACTTAAATAACCTACCTCGTCCTGCGTGGTGAGGAGGTGGATCTTCTTCACCTTGCAGGACGATTTCAGCAACATCTCGCAGAACCGCAGGAAGTTGTACAGCTGCAGTGGGCAGAGGTTTGTTTGACATGTTAGAGGGAGTCAATATAAAGTCATACGACAGGTAGCTCCGACTCAGCAACCTGATTGGTCAATTAGACATTTAGCACACCTGACTCATCACTATAAATAACTTAAGAAATACATCTGACTTTTACATTTCAGCTTTTTAAAATGAATATTCTGGATTTTATGAAGCTGATAGACCACCTTGTTAATACAGGTGTGTGCCTCGTTAATACAGATGTGTACCTCGTTAATGCAGGCGTGTGCCTCGTTAATGCAGGCGTGTGCCTCGTTAATGCAGGCGTGTACCTCCTTAATGCAGGCGTGTGCCTCGTTAATGCAGGCGTGTACCTCGTTAATGCAGGCGTGTACCTCGTTAATGCAGGCGTGTACCCGCGTTAATGCAGGTGCGTACCCGCGTTAATGCAGGCGTGTGCCTCGTTAATACAGGCGTGTACCTCGTTAATGCAGGCGTGTACCTCGTTAATGCAGGTGTGTGCCTCGTTAATACAGGCGTGTGCCTCGTTAATGCAGGCGTGTGCCTCGTTAATGCAGGCGTGTACCCGCGTTAATGCAGGCGTGTACCCGCGTTAATGCAGGCGTGTACCCGCGTTAATGCAGGTGTGTACCCGCGTTAATGCAGGTGTGTACCCGCGTTAATGCAGGTGTGTACCCGCGTTAATGCAGGTGTGTACCTCGTTAATACAGGTGTGTGGTTCGTTAATACAGGTGTGTACCTCGTTAATACAGGTGTGTACCTCGTTAATACAGGTGTGTACGTTGTTAATACATATGTGTACCTCGTTATTACAGGTGTGTACCTCATTAATACAGGTGTGTATCTTGTTAATACAGGTGTGTACCCGCTTTAATACAGGTGTGTACCTCGTTAATACAGGTGTGTACCCGCTTTAATACAGGTGTGTACCTCGTTAATACAGGTGTGTACCCGCTTTAATACAGGTGTGTACCTCGTTAATACAGGTGTGTACCCGCTTTAATACAGGTGTGTACCTCGTTAATACAGGTGTGTACCCTCGTTAATACAGGTGTGTACCTCGTTAATACAGGTGTGTACCCGCGTTAATACAGGTGTGTACCCGCTTTAATACAGGTGTGTACCCGCTTTAATACAGGTGTGTACCCGCTTTAATACAGGTGTGTACCTCGTTAATACAGGTGTGTACGTTGTTAATACATATGTGTACCTCGTTATTACAGGTGTGTACCTCATTAATACAGGTGTGTATCTTGTTAATACAGGTGTGTACCCGCGTTAATACAGGTGTGTATCTTGTTAATACAGGTGTGTGCCTCGTTAATGCAGGTGTGTATCTTGTTAATACAGGTGTGTGCCTCGTTAATGCAGGTGTGTATCTTGTTAATACAGGTGTGTGCCTCGTTAATGCAGGTGTGTATCTTGTTAATACAGGTGTGTGCCTCGTTAATGCAGGTGTGTGCCTCGTTAATGCAGGTGTGTATCTTGTTAATACAGGTGTGTGCCTCGTTAATGCAGGTGTGTGCCTCGTTAACACATGTGTGTACCCGCTTTAATACAGGTGTGTACGTTGTTAATACAGGTGTGTACCTCGTTATTACAGGTGTGTCTGATAATAAAGAAGAAGAAGAGTTCCCTCCAGCTTTATTTTAAATTCTTGTATCTAATTTAATTAAACAACTAACGTTTCACTGACTGAACTGATTAATCTGAATAATCATCTACGTAATTAATCCATTGTGAGCACCACAAAGATGAGAACCTGATTAAACATGAATCATTTTAATAACAGAGATCTTACCTGGTGGATGTGCCGTACGTACGGATCTTCTACCCACACTTCTGTGAGCAAACCGCTGACGTACGGCTTGAACAGAGCCTCGTAGCTGTAACCTGTAGCATCCTCTGCTATTCTGATCTGCTCGTGGTATTTCCCATCTGACAGGAGAGGAAACAACAAGACAGATACAGCTATCACACAGGTATCAGCCATCAATTCAACAAAATCAATCGAGCAGCGACACGTCCATGATTCATCTTGAGGTCTTTAAAATCATTCAAATAAATCTGATCTTTGAGTTTTCCGGACGTTCCTATCAGTCTGCGTTTGGACCGGACGAAATGTAAAAGTCTCTTGTGGTCCATCACACTTCTGAGAAACAGAAGAACGCAGATGAGAGGACGGGAACAACTCTAAAAATTACCTTGTACATGAAAATATAGCATTTAGCAAGTCTCGTAACTTTTCCACTGAGGAATATTCTGTGACCTACTCTTGGCATTAGAAAACATCACGGTCTTGGTTTCATCTGCGTTAAGTTTCACTCGTTAGCGAGTGTTGACACACTGAGGTAAATAACTATGTCATCTGCATACAAACGGATATTTAAAAAAAGTCGTTAAACTGCAGATAGTCTGGGTGAAAATGCATTTGTTTTTAAGTTTTTACTGACGCTGTGCGGTTTGTAGGAATAGTCTCCAAAAGCAGATTGGGAGCCAGAGCTTTCAGCCATCAGGCTCCTCTTCTGTGGAACAAACTACCAATCTGGGTTCAGGAGGCAGACACGGTCAACACCTTTTAAGAGTAGACTGAAGACTTTCCTTTCTGATAGAGCTTATAGTTAGTGCTGGCTCAGGTCATGCCTTAGTTATGCTGCCGTAGGATCAGACTGCAGGGGGACTTCATCTCCCCCCTCTGTCTCCGTCTGTCTCTTTCAGGGTGATGCCTAGTCAGGCATGGTATTGGTTGAAGATGCAGTCACATCTCCCTTACTGGAAACTTCCACTGCTACTGTAATCATTGTATCAGTCATTGTAATTGTACAATATGTTTGTGTTGATTTGTTCTGTACACTGACATCTATTGCACGTCTGTCCGTCCTGGCAGAGGGATCCCTCCTCTGTGGCTCTTCCTAAGGTTTCTTACACATTTTTTTCCCTGTTAAAGGTTTTTTGTGGGCAAGTTTTTCCTCACTCTCTCCGAGGGTCTAAGGACAGAGGGAGTCACTCCCTGTACAGATTGTAAAGCCCTCAGAGGAAAATGGACTTTGTGACTTTGGGCTGTACAAATAAAATCTGATTTGATCTGACTTTATTTTTTTAAAATGAGCTGTAAATAAACCTGTACACCCACAGAAGGTTAACCCGGCCCTGTGTTGCTGAGTGCTCCATGGTTACTGTCAGTTACCTTCCTTCATCTGGTTGACCTGAGCTTTGATCTGCTCTGCTCGGTCCATGTAGCCCTTTATCTTGTCCCTGTAGTGACCTCTCTTGGAGTCCTCCTTCACAGCTGCTGCCAGGAGAGAGCAAACGGCCACAGGTTAGTGTCGGTGTCTGCATCGTGTCCATGCTCTGTGCATGTCACCTCTGCAGCATGGAGACCTTTCAGCACGTCCATCAGCAGCTGGATGCCCTCCTGGTAGCAGACCAGAGCCTCCTGCAGGCGGCCGGCCTGGTCCAGCTCCACCGCCCGCTTCAGCACGGAGATGGCGGAGGCCTCCATCCCGGACACGTGGTTCTCTGTCATCCTCCTTCTTCTTCTTCTTCTTCTTCTTCTTCTTCTTCCAGCAAACTAAAATATGGTTTCCATGTTCGCACGCCTTCAGGAAGTCACTTCTAGGAGCAGAGGAGGGTGTGCCATGAAAATAACTCCCAAAGGAAACTTGATGCTGGAGCAAACTGCTTCGCTGAAACAGACCACTAAAAAAAAACAACATTTAATCACATCTTTATTAAATATATATAAAGCGATTTTTTTTCAGCGGGTAAAATCTAAATATAACTGTAGGAACCGTGTTGAAGCGACTTGTGTCACATCGGCGGCAGTTTTGATGTAACTCCTTCCGGGGCGTACTTCCATGGAGGAGACCAGATTGGTCGTAACACCAGCGCGACTCTGTGCAGCTCTGAAATCAACCCGAGGAAAACGAGTTAAATATTCAACCTGTTTGTTTGTTTCGTCTCTTAGCGGTCGGTTAGCGGTCGGTTAGCGGTCGGTTAACGGTCGGTTAGCGGTCGGTTAACGGTCGAGTCACGCGCTCATTCCGCCGTTAGCGCGGCTGTCACCTTGGCGCGTGACCGGGACATTTAAAACAAACATGTCGGGCGTCTGCCGGTCCGTGTCTGCCAAGGTAAGAAGAGTCACCTGTCCGACACCAGCACAGGTGTTTGAATCCAACAACTGTGAAGGGGAGGAGAGGAAAGAAGAGGAGAGAAGAAAGGAGAGGAAAGGAGAGGAGAGACGAGGAGAGGAGAAAGGAGAGGAGAGACGAGGAGAGGAGAAAGGAGAGGAGAGGAAAGGAGAGGAGAAAGGAGAGGAGAGGAGAGGAGAGAAGAGGAAAGGAGAAAGGAGAGGAGAGGAAAGGAGAGGAGAGAAGAGGAGAAAGGAGAGGAGAGGAGAGAAGAGGAGAGGAGAGAAGAGGAGAGGAGAGGAGAGGAGAGGAGAAAGGAGAGGAGGGAGAGGAGAGGAGAAAGGAGAGGAGAGAAGAGGAGAGGAGAGGAGAGGAGAAAGGAGAGGAGAGGAGAAAGGAGAGGAGAGAAGAGAAGAGGAGAGGAGAGGAGAAAGAAGAGGAGAGGAGAAAGGAGAGGAGGGAGAGGAGAGGAGAGGAGGGAGAGGACAGGAAAGGAGAGAAGAGGAAAGGAGAGAAAAGGAGAGGAAAGGAGAGGAAGGGAGAGGAGAGGAAAAGAAAAGAGAGAAGAGGAGAGGAAAGGAGAGGACAGGACAGGGGAAAGGAGAGGAGAGAAAAGGAGAGGAGAGGAAAGGAGAGAAGAGGAAAGGAGAGGGGAGAGGAAAAGAAAGAAGAGGACAGGAAAGGAGAGGACAGGAAAGGAGAGAAAAGGAGAGGAGAGGAGAGAAAAGGAGAGGAGAGGAAAGGAGAGAAGAGGAAAGGAGAGGGGAGAGGAAAAGAAAGAAGAGGACAGGAAAGGAGAGGACAGGAAAGGAGAGAAAAGGAGAGGAGAGGAGAGAAGAGGAAAGGAGAGGAAGGGAGAGGAGAGGAAAAGAAAAGAGAGAAGAGGAAAGGAGCCGTGATGCTTCCTTTACTGTCTCCTGTAACATAGGATACACTGGCCCAGCAATCAGCTGCAGTTAACCAGCAGCCAATCAGCTGCCAGTACAGGTTCACCTGAGTACAGGTGTGCACAGTCTCTCTCTCTCTCTCTCTCTCTCTCACACACAGCAGAGTCTCAGATGTTGCTGTTGGTGTTCACAGATCCTGACAGAGGCTCTTCTCTGCCCGTGGTTTGTGTCGGCACGGAGCAAATTTACCAAAGCAAGGATCCCACGAGAGGTGAGAATCCGAGGCAGCTTCAGCTTCACCTTTACCTTCACCTTCACCTTCACCTTTACCTTCAGCTTCACATTCACATTCAGCTTCACCATCAGCTTCACCTTCAGCTTCACCTTTACCTTCACCTTCAGCTTCACTTTCACATTCAGCTTCACCTTTACCTTCAGCTTCACCTTTACCTTCACCTTTACCTTCACCTTCACCTTTACCTTCAGCTTCACATTCACATTCAGCTTCACCATCAGCTTCAGCTTCACCTTCAGCTTTACCTTTACCTTCACCTTTACCTTCACCTTTACCTTCAGCTTCACCTTCAGCTTTACTTTCACCTTTACCTTCACCTTTACCTTCAGCTTCACCTTCAGCTTTACCTTCACCTTTACCTTTACCTTCACCTTCACCTTTACCTTCACCTTTACCTTCAGCTTCACCTTCACCTTTACCTTCACCTTTACCTTTACCTTCACCTTTACCTTTACCTTCACCTTCAGCTTTACCTTCACCTTCACCTTCAGCTTCACCTTTACCTTCAGCTTCACCTTTACCTTCAGCTTCACCTTTACCTTCAGCTTCACCTTCACCTTTACCTTCAGCTTCACCTTTACCTTCACCTTCAGCTTCACCTTTACCTTCAGCTTCATCTTCACCTTCACCTTCACCTTCACCTTCAGCTTCACCTTTACCTTCACCTTCATCTTTACCTTCACCTTCACCTTCACCTTTACCTTCACCTTTACCTTCAGCTTCACCTTTACCTTTACCTTCAGCTTCACCTTCACCTTCAGCTTCACCTTCACCTTTACCTTTACCTTTACCTTTACCTTCACCTTCAGCTTCACCTTCACCTTCAGCTTCACCTTCAGCTTTACCTTCACCTTTACCTTTACCTTCACCTTCACCTTTACCTTCACCTTTACCTTCAGCTTCACCTTCACCTTTACCTTCACCTTTACCTTTACCTTCACCTTTACCTTTACCTTCACCTTCAGCTTTACCTTCACCTTCACCTTCAGCTTCACCTTTACCTTCACCTTTACCTTCAGCTTCACCTTTACCTTCAGCTTCACCTTTACCTTCAGCTTCACCTTCACCTTTACCTTCACCTTCAGCTTCACCTTTACCTTCAGCTTCATCTTTACCTTCACCTTCACCTTCACCTTCAGCTTCACCTTTACCTTCAGCTTCACCTTTACCTTCACCTTTACCTTCACCTTCATCTTTACCTTCACCTTCACCTTCACCTTTACCTTCACCTTTACCTTCAGCTTCACCTTTACCTTCACCTTCAGCTTCACCATGCCTGTGCAGCGCTCTCCCGCAGGATGAGCTCTCTGTCTTCACTGTACATCGTGCTCGCTGTTTGTCTTCACAGCTGTTCGCCGAGCGATCGAAAGAACACGAGAAGTACGGGGGCGACCCGGACCAGCCTCACAGACTGCACATAGTGACGCGAGTTAAAAGTGTGATGCGAAGGCCGCACTGGGAGAAAGAGATGGTGAAACACCTCGGCCTGCAGAAGGTCAGGCTCAGTGTGAAGCCCGACAAACGTTTGGTGAGCCGCTGCGTGCTCTTTATACTCTGTCGTCTTCATGACTCTGCTGCGTCCTCTCTATTTTCAGGCACACGCACCTGTCATCCACAAAAACACACCTGCAGTCAACAACCAACTGAAATTTGTCAAGCACCTTGTGAGGTAAGCCTGCTGTGCAAACTCAAAGCGGGTTCTTCAGTCAGTAAATGTTAAAGCTGTCTGTGCTTCGTTCAGGATCGAGCCTCTGAAGACTCCCTACGGACTCCCTGCTGAACAGGACATGGCCGACAGCTACATCAACAGCAACGGGGAGCTGATCGTGCACCGCCTCCTCCGACCTTCAGACCCCAAGGCGCTTAAATCGTAGCTCCGCGTTCAGTCATGAGTTCAGTTATTCATGCGACGTGAAGAAAATCCTGCAGCCCCACGGAGGAGACGCTGTGGCAGCAGCTGGACTCGAATGGAGCCTGACGTGTTGTGTGTTTGACTTTATTACATGTTCCTCAGTAAACCTGTTTATTAAAAAAACATGAATTAAAGACCTGTTGAAATGAAACATGAGCATCCTTCTTGTAGTTATTGTAGTTTTATCACAGGTCACGTCAACATCTGCTGTCCTGGTGGACTCTCCTTTGACCTCATGACGTTTTCCACCAAGGTGAAGGACAAGTGGAGATCATATTTTGGACTATTACTGTCACGTTAAAAGGCTTTACACCCCCACTTATGTTTCAAACATAATGCAGTCCTAACCCTCCTGCCTCTCTCTTTAGCGTTCTGTTTCACTGTAACTGCTCTTAAGGTAAAACCACATTTGTCTCATCAGACTGGACTGAAACTGTTCTGTTGGACAGCAATGGCTTTCCATCATAGACCCAGTGTCCCGGGGGGGATGAAGACCAGAGCGAGTGTCCACTCCTCGGGTGCCTGCTCAGTCTCCTCAAAGTCTGGATCGAAAACCGTGTTGTCTTCCACTTCCGAGACCTCCTCCTCTATCTCTGGTTCGATTCCAGTGTCCTCTTCATCATGTCCACTAACCCGGGCCAGAACCTCTTCGACAGAGAACCGCTTGGTCAGTCGCCTCTCGTTGTGCTCAGAGTAAAAGGCAAACATCAAGCTATATACAGTCAAAATAATAGCAGTCCCACAAATCACCGTTTTTGTTAGAACTTCAGCTTCTACACTGCAGGTAAGTTTCTCGAAGGTTTAGTAAAGGCCAACAGACCAAACAGGCATGACGTGCATGCATGTACTGAGAGGGTGATAGCAGTGCAGAGTTCAGTTAGTGAAATTAAACGGGTGGCCCTTATTTAAGGATCAACTGACGCTGCATATGCTGGCTGCGCATTAGTCCTTGAAAAACAGAGTTAAAATGGGTCGTGCAAAAAAGAAAACCTATAAAGGAGTGCAGAAAATGATGACACTGAATTCAAGCCACAGTACACAGTGAAGACGGCGGAGCATCACGATATGGGGATTCTCGTACTATGGTGTTGGTCTTATTTATGTCATACCAGGGATCATGGATCGGTCTGAGTACATCAGAATACTGGAAGAAGTCATGTTTGCCCTAAGGTAAGGTAAAGACCCGAACACGCCAAATTCATGGTTCCAGACAAACAGAATTTAAGTTCAAGCACAATCCCATAGAAAACTCTAAAAAATGCCGTTCATGAGGCCAGGAGAGGAATGAGAGGAAAGGAGAGGAGAGAAGAGGAGAAAGGAGAGGAAAGGAGAGAAGAGGAAAGGAGAGGAGAGAAGAGGAAAGGAGAGGAAAGGAAATGAGGAGAGAAGAGGAAAGGAAAGAAGAGAAGAGGAAAGGAGAGAAGAGGAAATGAGAGGAAAGGAGAAACCAAGAAATGCAGAGGAAACGTGGAACGTAGTACGAGTGTCCAGGTCAGCAACACCTGTTGAAGTTATCAGAGACCAGGGTTATGCAACTAAATATTAGTTTTATGATTCTCAGGAAAAGTTGAATCTTCCAGCATTTCTTAGTTTATACTGTACATTTTTAATTTGTAAAGATGTCAACACTATTTTAAAACATATTTCTTGACTTTCTTTTTAATTTTAAATACAATTTATTTGAAGAATTTTGAGGTTTGCTCACCTTTTTTAAAACACACGCCGCTATTATTATGAACATAACTGTATACGAGGTCTGTGTGGGGTCACATAACAGACATCTGTCTAGTCTGTGTGAAGATATGAAACATGTATCAGCACGTTGCGTCAGAAAGTTGGTTCACGTAGGGGAACGGCACGTATCCGCGTGTACCCGCAAAAGACTTGTTCAGTCTGAAATGTGAGTGAGTGAGTTGGGGTGGGGATGTTTTCTGTCTGATGGATACTCGAGTTCAGTGTATGTGACGTACGCCCGAGCCAACCGTTTTACACTTGACATATTGCATCATGGGAACTGTAGGATCCAGTGTTCTCACGTTAGAAACTAAAAGTCGGGATGTTGCATGATGTATCAAACTTCACAGAAAAGTTACAAATCCACACGTCACACGTTTTTAATTTCTTTCATGTCAAACTCTTGCTACAAGGAAATGTCGCGTGAAAAGGTCTTCGATGCCTGGCACTCGTGCATCGTGGTTTCTGTTTCAGTATCAGACTTGCAGGGTTACAAAAGGAAAAGCACAACAACAAAACAAACAAAAATGAGCACGTCTGTAATGCAAGACACAAATCAACAACGTAACGGAGACCGGAGCCGACGCGTGACTGGTGACACACGTCGATCTTCAAACATAAAACACACAGACGATTCTTTAAATAAGGCAGAAACAAACCGGCTTCTGCAGAAAGAGATGATACAATGATTAAATGAAGAAGTCACTGAGAGAGCGGGAAGAAGAAAACAAAGGCGGGCTGTCTGCGAGACTTCCTGTGACTGAGGTAGCCCTGAGAGAGGAACCCAGACGACTGCCGGAGCTCTTCAGTCGTCTCCAGAGTCCGAGTCCGAGTCGTAACCTCGTCCTCTGATGGTTTTCTTCTCCACCTTTGTGAACTTTGAGCCCGACCTCTGAGTCACCGTCGGAGGCTCCATCAGGTTACCGCTGGAACGATGAAACAAACAGTGTGACGTTTAGGGCTGCATCTAACGATTATTTTTCTATCGATTAATCTAACGACTATTTTTTATCAATTATTCTAACAATGGTTTTTAATTACTTGATTAATGACAATAAATTTACCTAAATACAAAGCAAAAGCATGTCTTCTTAATATTTCAAGATTTTATTCAAACATCTCTTGAAAAACAAAACCTTTGTTTCAAAAGTAACAAGATGAAATGTATGCACCAAAAATAGCTGCCTTCACAACACACACTCTTTATAGCATTTTAACACTTGTCATATTTTTTTAGGAATTTTTAATATATGTCATAATGTAGATATGAGCATTGAAGCAGTGCAGGATCATACTGGGCATACTTGACACTTTTTTAAATCAAATTGTAACCACTCATATTATAATTTTTTTTATAAACGTTTAATATGTTTACATTATTTATTTACAACACCCACGTCTTATTTTGAAAACCGGAAGTGTCCACACGCTGCAGTAAGCTCGCGCTGACTTTCCCGGTTTTCTCAAAGTATTTGACATAAAGTCGGAAATAAGGGCGCACTTGAAAATATTGGAGCAGCTGACGTGACCACGCGAAAGCGAGAGACGTGACCGCAGCTGTTTTTCTTCGGAACCAAGTCGTCCGTCTTCATCTTTGATTAACTCGCTCTCCATTTCTCTCCTCACTTGATACAGAAAGTACGCATGCGCGCAGGGGATGTTTCTGGGTGGGCGGGGCAGTGTGCTGCGTGCTGTGAGCAGCACCAGGAGTGAGTGACAGGAGAAACTCCGGAGAATTAAATGCAGACGGCTTAAAACATTTACATGAACAGAGAATACTCGATATATCGCCCACCCCTACCTCCATTGTTTTTACCGCGAGGAGCCATCTTACTTCCGCATATACGCCGGCATATACTGCGAGCGTGATGCATCGGCGCACGTTTTACGAGTCGACGTAATCGATGACGTCGACGAACCGCTCCACCCCTAGTGACGTTAAATTCACGGCGTGTTCGCGTCGGCGCGTTGCTGCGACTCTGTCCGGTCGAGGTCTCACCTGTAGTTGATGACACCGGCACAGCCGAGCCTCCACTCGAGCATCTCTGTGGGGAACTCGTCTGTGTTTCCGAGGTCGGTGAATCCAACCACGTAGTCCTTCGTTTTGCCGTCTAACAGCAAGGCCAGCGTGGGGATGACTTTAATCCGCAGCCTCTCCGTCAGGAACGGAGCCTTCTCCACGTTCAGTTTAATGAACTTGGTCTCAACGTGCTTCTTCGCCAAGATGGCCAAGTGTTTGTCGAGGATCTTACATCTGTGTGAAGGAGAGACAGTCAGCACACAGCAGCTACTGCGATTAAGAAACAAAAAGGTTCCTTCGGGGAACCTCGAAGTGGACAGAAATCGATCACCTGAACGTGGAATTTTTGTAGAAGTGGCAGACGACGTTCTTGCTGTCCTTGACCTCGCCGAAGAAGTCTTTCTCACTTGAGATTTCTCTGTACTCTCCGTGACCTTTAGACAACCACTCCTTCAAGAGAAAAACAGAGTACAGTCGAGCACAGTGAGAACACTTTGGGATGTTGCTCTCCTCCTCATATGTTTGCAGTGTCGTGTGTGGAAACCGTCCCACATACCTGCTTCTGTTTCTGGGCTTTCTTCAGCGCCTCTAATCGTCTCTCCTTCAATCTTTCCAAATCGTCTTCCTCCATCTCGTTCAGTTTGCTCAGCTGTGCGTCCACATTCTCCTCCACCAGCTTGGCCGAGTGCTCCAACGCCTTCGCTATGAGGTCCATCGCTTGGCTGGCCATGATGCTCGGTGTGTGTGAAGACTCTGAATCTGAGGACGTAGAAGGACAGACTGTGTAAGTAACCCGAGCACGCACCGACGATCAGAACCTCCGCTTAGATAAACATAGAAGCTCGGGTCTGTTTTTCAGAGGATCACATCGTGTCTGCATTCATGACCAACGATCTTGGACCTAAACTTCTCCTCATCCATGGTGTCGACGGAATGAAACTCGATCCGTGATGAACACAGAGTATTTTATTTTAAAAAATAAACCGGGTTTTATTTTGTATTTTGGGAGTCGATTTCCTTCCCCGCACAATCTGCTCTGTGCAGAATTTATACGCCCTGTCGTCCGTGAACAATAGAAGCTCTGCGTATGTGTGTCTGTGTAGCCCTCCGCTACAGGTGCGTCACCCCCTCAGGTGCGTCACTCCTGCTCTGACGAGTCTGAGAAGATCAGGGCTGCAAACCTTCATCTGAGCCTTTCTTGTGTTCCACGTCACGTTTTGTTAATGATTTATTGCTTTTGTTCATTAGGACGTGACGTCATGGACGTCGTGGCTGTGCTGTCACTGACGTATTAAACCTGACAGCTGTTTGCGCCTGCGCACGCAGCTCCCTCGCCGTCTTTACGGTAACAGACAAAGCCATGGTAACGGCCCGGCACGCCTTGTTCAGCTCACGTTAGCCTAGCTGCGCTAACACACCTGTCCGCGTGCTCACCTAGGTTCACCTGTCCACCTCACGTGCATCTAAATCTAATTAACACACACAGTTAGTCAGTCAGTTAGTTAGTTAGTTAGTTAGTTAGTTAGTTAGTTGAAGAGAAGTGACGTCAGACAACGCTACGGCTCAGGTTAGCATGCTAACAGGCTAACGGCTAACACACCGTCACGCAGACTACGTCATCAACAGGTGAGACAACAGCAGACGTCACAGGTGCGTCACGTTACACGTTAACTGTGTGTTAACACCTCTGACCGCCGTTAAACGGCCCGGTTACCTGATGAGAGGCTCGCGGGCTGCTCCGTCTGTGCGCGAGATGCAAACGGTGGAAGCGGATGTTACGTCACAGGTGACAGTCAGGCGGTATAATACGTCTTCTTCTTCGTTTGTAGTTTATTGGCAGTCTGAATCCTTAATGTCGCATTTAGCGCCACCTGCTGGACTGTCTTAGTCTCCTATTCTGCTATATTTGATTCAACTTAATTTATTTATTTATTAATTTATAAAAACTAACAGTTCTTAAGGTTAGAGAGAGCAGCTGCATGAAAAACAAGAGATTAGAAGAAAAAGTAAAAAGCATAAAACTACAACAATGAAACAAATAATGAGAAACATTCAGATCTATAGGTACAAAGCAGAATTTAAGATCAGTTGCAGTGAAAGTAGATCAGACCTGCACAGTGAATTAAAGTAACAGGGAGTGATCAGGACACACAGACTCAGCAGTGAATGGCAGCTTAGGTAACAGCCCGGCTAAAGAGGGATGTCTTCACTTGTTCTTCCCTCAGATCCATAGACAGGCTGTTCCACAGATGGAGGCCGCAGTAGCTAAAAGCCGCCTCACCAAACTTCTTTGTGGACGTTCTGGGGACAACTAGGAGTCCAGATGCCGAGGATCTGAGGGACCTGCTTCATTCCCACCTCCTCTTTCTTTGCTGCCTCCTTTTAGCAGTTTTATCTGCTTCTTCGTCCCCTTGTTAGGTGAGCTGGTACCCACATGGACGTTATTTCCCTCCCCTGCTGTGCTAATCTGGATGTCCTCAACAGTATTTCATATCATATTTCTGATGTGTTTTTGCTGCTCTATTTTTAATGCTCAAGAGTGATGAAAATGCACATAGCTCCACCGCATATATGCTTAAATGGTCCGATGTTCTCCCTGATAGTGTAATATGACTGCTGCGCCTGTTGCTCCTGTCCTCGGTTCCCTCGATCCATCTGTATATATGTAAACATAATCTTCATACTTCCCATCCCATAGTTCTAGATCTAAGCGTGCTTCTCTTATCATCCATTCTGGTATAGAACTGTTGGGCTGAATTCCATTTCCTGTATTTTTAGTTGTTCTGCTCTTCCCTCACTGGATACATGATTTTAGATGATGTTGCAATCATTAGATCATTTACAGTTTCCCACAGACTATAAGGCTGGATATGAAAAGATGGAATATTAGGGCCACAGAGAAAAAAGAAACACAGACTGAGAATAAAGTCAGAATATTGTCAGCCGTTGTTTCAGAGGAGGAGAGTTGTTCAAATGAGGCCGTGGAGCATTTGGTGGAATTGTCCTTCAGTTTAGGTTTCACCAACAAGGAGATGCTTCATCTTTTGGCACATCGGCATCACATTGTCACAAGTATCAGGACTTTAAAAAGAAAATGCTTTTTTCCTTCCTCCGTGTGGCCCTAATACTCTGTCTGATAAAATACACATCCCGTATAAATATAAATACACAAAGTGTAACATTATGTTATTGAATAAGGATCAATGAAAACAGGTGAACCATCAGCTCCTTTCACACCTGAATCACACAGTGACTCTACAAGATAGAAAGCACAGAATCAAAGCATGTTATACAACACAAGGAGGAACACACATTCAAAGGTCTGTGTGTAATACACCCCGCATGTCTGCACAGCACTGTCCCCCCAAATCATGTCCGTGCACTGGACATGTCCCCTGCACTTGTCCAACAGTGTCAAACTGTGAGGGACAGCTTCCTGACTGACTTCCTGTCAACAGGACAGGGAGGGACCCTGAAAGTGAAAGTGTTTGTTCAGACTCCATTTTGAGGTCGCAGAGCAGAAGGAGGAGAAGTGAAGGCTGAGGCAGGGTGAGTGTTAATCCAACATTTGATTTATTACATTATTTTATTATTGGCTCAACACAAACTACTTCATTTCTCCGACTCGCCGGTGTTTCGGTTCAACGAGTGACCGTGTTAGCTGGTGCCCGTCAGTGTGACGCAGTTTCAAACAGCGAGAGAACACGTAGCTGTCGTCGTGAATGCCTCTAGTTTGTCCTCGTCTACGTACTCAGTCGTGTTTTCAGAGACGGTGAAGAAACTTGTGAACATTGTGACACTAAAAGGATTTTTCACAGCGACCAATCAGAGAAATTCAACTTTGATCGACACCGTCTGTCTCAGCAGCAGCAACTCTCGCGAGATCTGGCAACGCAGTTATAAATTCAGTTCAGTCGAGTTTTATTGGAAAATAATCAATATTACCAAAGAGTCACAAATAATTCAACCCATTAAGATGAGGAAATAAAACCCAATTCATTAAGTTCAATAAAATAGATGTTATCCTGTGTGTGTGTGTGTGTGTGTGTGTGTGTGTGTGTGTGTGTGTGTGTGTGTGTGTGTGTGTGTGGATAGTCAGATGTACATGGCAGAGTGTTGTGACAGTCGGTCTGTGTTGTCATGTGTTGTGCTGCTTGTCACATGCTCTAATAGTGATGTGTCGTTCATGAACGAGCCGGCTCGTGGAGACGATTCTTCAAAGTGAACCACAAGAACAGACTCCCGTCGACGAGAGCCGAATCTTCAGCCGCTCCTGCTCAGAATCCATGCAGGCAGTGTAGAGGCAGAGATTTTCTCACTTGTCACCTGGGTGGTGGGTGTGGCTACATGTGTGTGGGCGTGGGTGTGAGCTGAATGATTGCCAAATGAATATCACCTGCACCTGCCTGTGAATGTGTGTGTGTTCTGGTATAGAGAGAGGGTGAG
Organism: Collichthys lucidus; assembly: GCA_004119915.2. Lineage (NCBI taxonomy): Eukaryota > Metazoa > Chordata > Actinopteri > Sciaenidae > Collichthys > Collichthys lucidus. Next base: position 2,778,118 of record CM014079.1, read on the forward strand.
GTAGAGGCCCGATATTTTCTGTTGACCGCAAAGGTTAATTTTCCATAATTCCACAGCATAAATGCATGTGTTTGTTTGCAAAGATAAATAAATAACATCAACCTGCAGTGAAGATGCAATGCTTTATCCTTGGACTCAGCGTGTCAGACAGAGCCCTGCTTTCTCCTCTCAGTGACTAATATTCGTTTTGATAGTCACACAACAGGCAGGTTACTTTGACGGGCACACCGTAGGGGGCCAGTTGCATGCAAGGACAGACTAGGATCATCCCGTTATGTGAAAGAAGGACGGGGGCAGACACTCCAAAAAGCCTGCGAGTGTAGAGGAGTAAAGAAAAGAGTGATAACTGAAAAAGAAGCAGCATCTGGCTGCATTTCAATAATTTCAGAGACTGCAAGTGAGTGCAGAATTTGTAAAGTGAAGATATCCGTCAGAGCAGAGACGACAACAAACCTGCACAGATGAAGAAATTCATACAAATAAACTTTTTATGAAAACACTGAATGTAAAATGTCGTAATAGCACACAAATCATTCATAATTGCTAAATCAGGCCAATATAAAATGCTAAATACTAAATTAAGAGCGATTTGAGGAGCCGGCTCCTTGAAGGGAGGCGAGTCAAAAGAGACGAATCTTTGCAAAGAGCTGAACTTCCTATCACTGTGCTCTAACATGCTGCTTGGATGGCGCTGACACTGTGTCTCCATGTCAGTCTAAATCTGGGAGTTATGTTTAATCTGAGGGAAGAACTTTGTTCTCATGTGATCACATGAGCTACAGTGTAACAGGAAATGTCTCCAGCTCTCTCTGTGGACGTCTTTCTCAGTTTGAGTCACTGTGGTCAAATAGTCGTCCACTGTGTACTTCCTGTTTGAAGTTTGTTTGAGTGTCTGTGCTCGATGTCCAATAGTTTGTGTAGTTTTCTTTCTCTGTAGCTGTAATTTGGTTGGTCCAGACTGCATGAGGGCTGTTAGGGCAGGTGAGCCTCAGCAGCTGAGGGGCTCCTCTCTATGTTCTCCTCCTGCCAATGGAGAGCTTTGTAATGGAGGAGCTGGGCTCACTTCCTTTGATCAGTGGTTGTAGAATTTGATTGGCTCTTTTTTGGATCCTCATTAAAAGTTGAACTTGGCGAGTTCAGCTCTGCATTCATTGTTGGGGGTGTTCCTGTGCACTGAGAATGCTCTTACAGGCTTTCTATTGGCTGTTTGTCACATGTTTCTCTGGACTCTTGATTCATGAGAGGACCCTACACTTCACTACCCTACAGTATGACTGGTTCAACTATAGATGTGAATATGTGGAGCCAGATTCTAACAGGTATATCTATATTTAAAGAATGTTTCAGAGCATAGAAAGCCCTTCTTCACTTGTCTCTGAGATTATTGACGGCCACATTGAAATGTCCTGAACATCATTTGAAGGGAATGGTGATTTCAAGTGAAACTTGTTTCAGCTCTCAGACTGACTGAAGTCCAGAAGATGGAGGAAGAGGAGGACAGAGCAGAGTCTCCAGGATCCAGCTGTCTGTCTATGAAGAGTGACCGGTCCAAAGATGAACCTCTAAAGTTCAGACATGAACCTGGACCCTCAGACACAAAGTAAGAGAACTGATACTAACTCATGGATTTGACTCATTTTCAGTTCCCTCTGTTGATTTTGTTCATATTTTCAAATCTCCACTAAAATGTGATTGCAAACATAAATTTGTGGCATCTTCCTCTTAGTGTCTGTGACAGCTGTCATTCACATAGAAAAGCTGTAATCTGATCCAAGAGGACAATTTATCAAAGATTCATGTGATCTGAATAAAAACATGTTGGTGTTTGCAGAGTTCAGTCCAACAGACGGAGAGCAGAGTCTCCAGGATCCATCTGTCTGTCTATGAAGAGTGACCAGTCCAAAGATTATCCTCTAAAGTTTAGTGATGGACCTGGACCCTCAGACACAAAGTAAGAGACTGTTTTTACTGTAAACTGACCTGATGAAGATGATGCATTGATGATGAAGACAAACTGCTCAAAGACTTGTCTTCATGATGCAGAACTATGAGTGCAGATACTGTTTCAAACTCAGATGGATCTTATTTTATTCCTGCAGTAAAACACCTGAGAACCTCCATTTCAGAATTTAACCTGGAAGAAAATCTCCAGATGTTTTTGCTCTCATGTTGAAGTCGCTGTAAAGATTTGGAACTCTTCCAAATGTGAAAGAATCTGCTTCAAACGTGTCGTTCATTTTCAGAGTCTTCCTCAGATCAGCTGCTCTGATCCACCAGATGCATCTTAAATCACTTCATCATCATGATTGTGCAGCATGTGGTGAAGAAGTCATTTAGTAGAAAAGCTTTGCTCACCTTGATGAACACTTGGCTTTCAGTCATTAGTCAGTGGACTGTCAGTTGTCTGAGCGGTCAGGAGGCAAACTGACAAGAAAACACTCTTCAGGTGGCGACGAACATTGTGTTTATTAAAACTCATCCAAAAATCTAAAGACTTTACCGACAATAAAAGCCATCCAATTCAACATCCAACAATCCAATGCTCTCCAACTCAACTCCAATTCTCCACAACTCTCAGCCACCCAACAAACACTCTGACTTCCTTTAAGACAAATGTTATTGGTCACATGACTGATTAGTTCAGACCATTAACAGGTGTTTTTGCATATTTACATAAATCAACAAATACAATATATACAGTATAAACACCTATTTACAAACCCATATCCCATTATCAAAACACCTACAAATAAATATGCATGAATCAGGGTTGCAAAATTCTGGGAACATTCAAGGTTGGAAACTTCTTCATCATCTTCATCTTCTTCTGCTTGTCCGTGGGTCGGGTTGCGGGGGCAGCAGCTTCAGCAGGGTGGCCCAGACTTCCCTCTCCCCGGCCACTTCGTCCAGCTTTCCCAGGGGGACCCCAAGGCGTTCCCAGGCCAGCCGAGAGACATAGTCCCTCCAGCATGTCCTGGGTCTTCCCCAGGGCCGCCTCCCGGAGGGACGTGCCCGGAACATCCCACCAGGGAGACGTCCAGGAGGCATCCTCACGAGATGCGCGAGCCACCTTAACTGGTTCCTCTCGATGCGGAGGAGCAGCGGCTCTACTCTGAGCTCCTCGCGGATGGCCGAGCTTCTCACCCTATCTCTAAGGGAGAGCCAAGCCACCCTGCGAAGGAAGCTCATTTCGGCCGCTTGTATTCGCGATCTCGTTCTTTCGGTCACTACCCAAAGCTCGTGACCATAGGTGAGGGTAGGAACGTAGATCGACTGGTAAATCGAGAGCTTCGCCTTTCGACTCAGCTCCTTCTTCACCACGACGGACCGGTGCAGAGTCCGCATCACTGCAGAAGCCGCACCGATCCGCCGGTCGATCTCCCGTTCCATCCTTCCCTCACTCGTGAACAAGACCCCGAGATACTTGAACTCCTCCACTTGAAGCAGGATCTCATCCCCGACCCGGAGGCTGCACTCCACCCTTTTTCGGCTGAGGACCATGGCCTCCGATTTGGAGGTGCTGATTCTCATCCCAGCCGCTTCACACTCAGCTGCGAACTGCTCCAGAAAGAGCTGAAGGTCACGTTCCGATGAAGCCAACAGGACTAGATCATCCGCAAAAAGCAGCGACCCAATCCTGAGGCCACCGAACTGCAGCCCCTCAACGCCCTGGCTGCGCCTATAATTCTGTCCATAAAGGTTATGAACAGAACCGGTGAGAAAGGGCAGCCCTGGCGGAGTCCAACTCTCACAGGAAACAGGTCCGACTTACTGCCGGCAATGCGGACCAAGCTCTGGCACCGAGAGTACAGGGACCAGATAGCCCGAATTAATGGGTCCGAAACCCAATACTCCCGGAGCACCCCCCACAGGACTCCCCGAGGGATACGGTCGAACGCCTTCTCTAGGTCCACAAAGCACATGTAGACTGGTTGGACAAACTCCCATGCACCCTCTAGGGCCGCGCTAAGGGTATAGAGCTGGTCCACAGTTCCACGACCAGGACGAAAACCACATTGCTCCTCCTGGATCCGAGGTTCGACAATCTTGCGGACCCTCCTCTCCAGGACCCCCGAAAAGACCTTCCCGGGGAGGCTGAGGAGTGTGATCCCCCTATAGTTGGAGCCAGCGCCGGTCCTGGCCACATTTGCGCCCTGGGCGAACTCTGCCTCCTCAAGGGAAGACGTGCTGGTGGGATTGAGGAGGTCTTTATAGTATTCCCTCCACTGACCCAAGACGTCCCGAGTCGAGGTCAGCAGCACCCCGTCCCCACTGAACACAGTGTTGACAGTGCACTGCTTCCCCCGCCTGAGCCGCCAGAACCTCCTCGAAGCCGTTCAAAAGTCGTTCTCCATGGCCTCACCGAACTCCTCCCACGCCCGAGTTTTTGCCTCCGCAACCACCGAGGCCGCACTCCGCTTGGCACGCCGATACCCATCAGCTGCTTCAGGAGTCCCACAGGCCAAAAAGGTTCTGTAGGTTGGAAACTTTCAAACTGGAATTTATGGGAATCATCAGGAATTTACAAAACTGTAGAACAGTGAACTTAAATATAGTTGGAAAATATATTTCATCATCATCTTGACTGAAACAACCAGATTTCCTGCAGGTCCACTTGAATATCTGCTCTTCCTCAGTCACATGCACATAGCACACTGCTTACTGCAGGGCTGCTGAGGCCACGCCCCCTACCTGCACAGGTGATCTCTGTACCTGGACCACACTTTAGAGCCCAGAGCACACAGAGACTGTTGAAGACACATTTGAGTCTGTGGACTATATAATATTGTTCAGTAAAATAATTCAAACTTGATAAAGTTCTACTTACAAATAAATCTGTTGGAATGTTTTTATCCTCTATGATACAGTTTGTTTCAATTACCCACAATTAATTTAGAGACATTTCCACATCTGAATAAAAACATGTTGGTGTTTGCAGAGTTCAGTCCAACAGACGGAGAGCAGAGTCTCCAGGATCCATCTGTCTGTCTATGAAGAGTGACTGGTCCAAAGATTATCCTCTGAACTTCAGTGATGAACCTGGACCCTCAGACACAAAGTAAGAGACTGTTTTCACTGTAAACTGACCTGATGAAGATGATGCATTAATGATGAAGACAAACTGCTCAAAGACTTGTCTTCATGATGCAGAACTATGAGTGCAGATACTGTTTCAAACTCAGATGGATCTTGTTTTATTCCTGCAGTAAAACACCTGAGAACCTCCATTTCAGAATTTAACCTGGAAGAAAATCTTCAGATGTTTTTGCTCTCATGTTGAAGTCGCTGTAAAGATTTGTAACTCTTCCAAATGTGAAAGAATCTGCTTCAAACGTGTCGTTCATTTTCAGAGTCTTCCTCAGATCAGCTGCTCTGATCCACCAGATGCATCTTAAATCACTTCATCATCATGATTGTGCAGCATGTGGTGAAGAAGTCATTTAGTAGAAAAGCTTTGCTCACCTTGATGAACACTTTGCTTTCAGTCATTAGTCAGTGGACTGTCAGTTGTCTGAGCGGTCAGGAGGCAAACTGACATGAAAACACTCTTCAGGTGGCGACGAACATTGTGTTTATTAAAACTCATCCAAAAATCTAAAGACTTTACCGACAATAAAAGCCATCCAATTCAACATCCAACAATCCAATGCTCTCCAACTCAACTCCAATTCTCCACAACTCTCAGCCACCCAACAAACACTCTGACTTCCTTTAAGACAAATGTTATTGGTCACATGACTGATTAGTTCAGACCATTAACAGGTGTTTTTGCATATTTACATAAATCAACAAATACAATATTTACAGTATAAACACCTATTTACAAACTCATATCCCATTATCAAAACACCTACAAATAAATATGCATGAATCAGGGTTGCAAAATTCTGGGAACATTCAAGGTTGGAAACTTTCAAACTGGAATTTATGGGAATCATCAGGAATTTACAAAACTGTAGAACAGTGAACTTAAATATAGTTGGAAAATATATTTTATCACCATCTTGACTAAAACAACCAGATTTTCTGCAGGTCCACTTGAATATCAGTCACATGCACATAGCACACTGCTTACTGCAGGGCTGCTGAGGCCACGCCCCCTACCTGCACAGGTGATCTCTGTACCTGGACCACACTTTAGACCCAGAGCACACAGAGACTGTTCAAAAAAGAGACTGCCGTTCAAAAGTCGTTCTCCATGGCCTCACCGAACTCCTCCCACGCCCGAGTTTTTGCCTCCGCAACCACCGAGGCCGCACTCCGCTTGGCACGCCGATACCCATCAGCTGCTTCAGGAGTCCCACAGGCCAAAAAGGTTCTGTAGGTTGGAAACTTTCAAACTGGAATTTATGGGAATCATCAGGAATTTACAAAACTGTAGAACAGTGAACTTAAATATAGTTGGAAAATATATTTCATCATCATCTTGACTGAAACAACCAGATTTCCTGCAGGTCCACTTGAATATCTGCTCTTCCTCAGTCACATGCACATAGCACACTGCTTACTGCAGGGCTGCTGAGGCCACGCCCCCTACCTGCACAGGTGATCTCTGTACCTGGACCACACTTTAGAGCCCAGAGCACACAGAGACTGTTGAAGACACATTTGAGTCTGTGGACTATATAATATTGTTCAGTAAAATAATTCAAACTTGATAAAGTTCTACTTACAAATAAATCTGTTGGAATGTTTTTATCCTCTATGATACAGTTTGTTTCAATTACCCACAATTAATTTAGAGACATTTCCACATCTGAATAAAAACATGTTGGTGTTTGCAGAGTTCAGTCCAACAGACGGAGAGCAGAGTCTCCAGGATCCATCTGTCTGTCTATGAAGAGTGACTGGTCCAAAGATTATCCTCTGAACTTCAGTGATGAACCTGGACCCTCAGACACAAAGTAAGAGACTGTTTTCACTGTAAACTGACCTGATGAAGATGATGCATTAATGATGAAGACAAACTGCTCAAAGACTTGTCTTCATGATGCAGAACTATGAGTGCAGATACTGTTTCAAACTCAGATGGATCTTGTTTTATTCCTGCAGTAAAACACCTGAGAACCTCCATTTCAGAATTTAACCTGGAAGAAAATCTTCAGATGTTTTTGCTCTCATGTTGAAGTCGCTGTAAAGATTTGTAACTCTTCCAAATGTGAAAGAATCTGCTTCAAACGTGTCGTTCATTTTCAGAGTCTTCCTCAGATCAGCTGCTCTGATCCACCAGATGCATCTTAAATCACTTCATCATCATGATTGTGCAGCATGTGGTGAAGAAGTCATTTAGTAGAAAAGCTTTGCTCACCTTGATGAACACTTTGCTTTCAGTCATTAGTCAGTGGACTGTCAGTTGTCTGAGCGGTCAGGAGGCAAACTGACATGAAAACACTCTTCAGGTGGCGACGAACATTGTGTTTATTAAAACTCATCCAAAAATCTAAAGACTTTACCGACAATAAAAGCCATCCAATTCAACATCCAACAATCCAATGCTCTCCAACTCAACTCCAATTCTCCACAACTCTCAGCCACCCAACAAACACTCTGACTTCCTTTAAGACAAATGTTATTGGTCACATGACTGATTAGTTCAGACCATTAACAGGTGTTTTTGCATATTTACATAAATCAACAAATACAATATTTACAGTATAAACACCTATTTACAAACTCATATCCCATTATCAAAACACCTACAAATAAATATGCATGAATCAGGGTTGCAAAATTCTGGGAACATTCAAGGTTGGAAACTTTCAAACTGGAATTTATGGGAATCATCAGGAATTTACAAAACTGTAGAACAGTGAACTTAAATATAGTTGGAAAATATATTTTATCACCATCTTGACTAAAACAACCAGATTTTCTGCAGGTCCACTTGAATATCAGTCACATGCACATAGCACACTGCTTACTGCAGGGCTGCTGAGGCCACGCCCCCTACCTGCACAGGTGATCTCTGTACCTGGACCACACTTTAGACCCAGAGCACACAGAGACTGTTGAAGACACACATTTGAGTCTGTGGACTACATAATATTGTTCAATGAAATAATTCAAACTTGATAAAGTTCTTACAAATAAATCTGTTGGAATGTTTTTATCCTCTATGATACAGTCTGTTTCAATTACCCACAATTCACAGTTAATTCACAGACATTTCCACAACTGAATAAAAACATGTTGGTGTTTGCAGAGTTCAGTCCAACAGATGGAGAGCAGAGTCTCCAGGATCCATCTGTCTGTCTATGAAGAGTGACCGGTCCAAAGATTATCCTCTACAGTTCAGTGATGGACCTGGACCCTCAGACACAAAGTAAGAGACTGTTTTTACTGTAAACTGACCTGATGAAGATGATGCATTGATGATGAAGACAAACTGCTCAAAGACTTGTCTTCATGATGCAGAACTATGAGTGCAGATACTGTTTCAAACTCAGATGGATCTTATTTTATTCCTGCAGTAAAACACCTGAGAACCTCCATTTCAGAATTTAACCTGGAAGAAAATCTTCAGATGTTTTTGCTCTCATGTTGAAGTCGCTGTAAAGATTTGTAACTCTTCCAAATGTGAAAGAATCTGCTTCAAACGTGTCGTTCATTTTCAGAGTCTTCCTCAGATCAGCTGCTCTGATCCACCAGATGCATCTTAAATCACTTCATCATCATGATTGTGCAGCATGTGGTGAAGAAGTCATTAAGTAGAAAAGCTTTGCTCACCTTGATGAACACTTTGCTTTCAGTCATTAGTCAGTGGACTGTCAGTTGTCTGAGCGGTCAGGAGGCAAACTGACAAGAAAACACTTCAGGTGGCGACGAACATTGTGTTTATTAAAACTCATCCAAAAATCTAAAGACTTTACCGACAATAAAAGCCATCCAATTCAACATCCAACAATCCAATGCTCTCCAACTCAACTCCAATTCTCCACAACTCTCAGCCACCCAACAAACACTCTGACTTCCTTTAAGACAAATGTTATTGGTCACATGACTGATTAGTTCAGACCTTTAACAGGTGTTTTTGCATATTTACATAAATCAACAAATACAATATTTACAGTATAAACACCTATTTACAAACCCATATCCCATTATCAAAACACCTACAAATAAATATGCATGAATCAGGGTTGCAAAATTCTGGGAACATTCAAGGTTGGAAACTTTCAAACTGGAATTTATGGGAATCATCAGGAATTTACAAAACTGTAGAACAGTGAACTTAAATATAGTTGGAAAATATATTTTATCATCATCTTGACTAAAACAACCAGATTTCCTGCAGGTCCACTTGAATATCTGCTCTTCCTCAGTCACATGCACATAGCACACTGCTTACTGCAGGGCTGCTGAGGCCACGCCCCCTACCTGCACAGGTGATCTCTGTACCTGGACCACACTTTAGACCCAGAGCACACAGAGACTGTTGAAGACACATTTGAGTCTGTGGACTACATAATATTGTTCAATGAAATAATTCAAACTTGATAAAGTTCTACTTACAAATAAATCTGTTGGGATGTTTTTATCCTCTATGATACAGTCTGTTTCAATTACCCACAATTCACAGTTAATTCACAGACATTTCCACAACTGAATAAAAACATGTTGGTGTTTGCAGAGTTCAGTCCAACAGACGGAGAGCAGAGTCTCCAGGATCCATCTGTCTGTCTATGAAGAGTGACTGGTCCAAATATGAACCTCTAAACTTCAGTGATGGACCTGGACCCTCAGACACAAAGTAAGAGACTGTTTTTACTGTAAACTGACCTGATGAAGATGATGCATTGATGATGAAGACTGAAAGATTTGTCTTCATGATGCAGACATGCTGTGTGTCTTACAGTACACTGCTGGTCTACCACAGTTATTTAGAGACTTCTAACCTCAGTTTAAACCTAAATGACTCAAAGTGAAACAGTGAAGGATCATCAGCTCTCTTTAATGGAGGACTTTTATTGTGAAAGGGCTGCAGGAAGTGCTGAGTTTGTATGAATAACAAACGACAGGCAGATGACTGAATGTTTAATGAGACAGACAGACAGGAAAAGCTGTTAATGAATGTTCATGACATCAAATCATCTTCATCACAGACTGAAGCTGAATTCAAACAGAAAAGTAACGACACTTTTACTGTGTGAACATCTGAGCTTCCAGACAGTGTCGTCCAAATCTGGATCTTTGTCACCAACAGTCAACAAATCATTTGAGTGATAAAGAAATGTCTTCACAGAGAGAGGAAGAGGAGTCATGTTCCTGTGGAGGAGCAGCCGTCCTGCTGTGTTTGGTGTCAGGACGTCCTGAAGGATCCGGTCTCTACCAGCTGTGGACACTGGTTCTGCAGACACTGCATCACCTCATACTGGGACCAGTCTGCTTCATCAGGAGACTCCTCCTGTCCCCAGTGTGGGAAAAGATCCAGAACCAGACGTGGACTGCAGACAGCCAGTCAGACCAGCACTGTCCAAAGTAAGACTGTCCATTTCCTTCTCTAGATATTCTTCTATCTTCACTTTTTATTGCTGATGAAATAATCAGCAGATTGTCACATTTTCTTTGTTTAGTCTCAAACTTGTTTCTCTGTTTCAGTGAGTGGTGGTCTGCAGGAGGTTTTAGATGAACATAAGATCAGTCTGAAGACCAGATGTGAACGTGTGACTGAAGGAAGTGATGAAACAGGAAGTGGAACCCTCCTCAACAGGATCTACACTGAGCTCTACATCACAGAGGGACAGAGTGAAGAGGTTCATACCCAACATGAGGTGAGGCAGCTTGAGACAGCTTCCAAGAAGAAGGAGACCCTCCATGACACTCCCATCAAATGCCACGACATCTTTAAAGCCTTACCTGACCAACAGAGACACATCAGAGTCGCTCTGACCAACGGCGTCGCTGGCGTTGGAAAGACCTTCTCAGTGCTGAAGTTCACTCTGGACTGGGCAGAGGGCTCGGAGAACCAAGATGTCAGTCTGGTGGTTCTGCTCTCGTTCAGGGAGCTGAACCTGATCAAAGATGAGCGGTTCAGTCTTCTCACGCTGCTCCATGTTTTCCATCCAGCATTACAGAAGTTCACAGCAGAGAAGCTCGCTGTCTGTAAACTTCTGTTCATCTTTGACGGCCTGGATGAAAGCAGACTTTCACTGGATTTCAACAACAAAGAGCTCGTGTCTGATGTCACACAGGAGTCATCAGTCAGCGTGCTGTTGACAAGCCTCATCAAGGGGAACCTGCTTCCCTCGGCTCTCATCTGGATAACTTCCAGACCTGCAGCAGCCAATCAGATCCCTCCTTCATGTGTTGACAGGGTAACAGAAGTACGAGGCTTCACTGACGCTCAGAAGGAGGAGTACTTCAGGAGGAGAGTCAGTGATGAAGATCTGTCCAGCAGAATCATCTCACACATCAAGACCTCCAGGAGCCTCCACATCATGTGTCTGATCCCAGTCTTCTGCTGGATCACTGCTACAGTTCTGGACCACATGTTGACCACGGACCAGAGAGGAGAGCTGCCCAAGACCCTGACTGACCTGTACTCACACTTCCTGCTGGTTCAGACAAAGAGGAAGAAGAAGAAGTACGATAAGAAGACTCCACAGAAGCTGACGGAGGCTGACAGGGAAGTTCTTCTGAAGCTGGGGAGGCTGGCGTTTGAACAGCTGGAGAAAGGAAACATCATGTTCTACCAAGAAGACCTGGAGCAGTGTGGTCTGGATGTCACAGAGGCCTCGGTGTACTCAGGAGTTTGTACACAGATCTTCAAAAGAGAGAGTGTGATCTTCCAGAAAACAGTCTACTGCTTTGTTCATCTGAGCGTTCAGGAGTTTCTGGCTGCAGTCTACCTGTTCCACTGTTACACCAACAGGAAGACAGAGGTGCTGAAGGACTTCCTAAAAGATAAGGATTACTCCACCGTGGATGTCTTCCTGAAGAAGGCCATGGAGAAATCCCTTCAAAGTAAAAATGGTCACCTGGACCTGTTTGTTCGCTTCCTTCATGGCCTCTCTCTGGAGTCCAACCGGAGACTCTTAGGAGGCCTGCTGGGTCAGAGAAAGACCAGTTCAAGGAGCATCAGAGCCATCAACAACCTGAAGAAGATGAACAGTGGTGGTATCTCTCCTGACAGAAGCATCAACATCTTCCACTGTCTGATGGAGATGAACGATGACTCAGTCCATCAGGAGATCCAAGAGTTCCTGAAGTCAGAGAACAGATCAGAGAAGAAACTCTCTGAGATCCACTGCTCAGCTCTGGCCTACATGCTGCAGATGTCAGAGGAGGTTCTGGATGAGTTGAACCTGAGGAAGTACAACACAACATTGGAGGGACGATGGAGACTGATTCCAGCTGTGAGGAACTGCAGAAAGGCTGAGTAAGTCCAGATGTGATGATCAACATTATAAATCAACGTAAAGCTGAAGCCATCAGTATTAGAGTAAAGATACACACTTTACACACATGCACAATATCAAACTTCACACTCTGAAAGTTTCTTAAACTAGTATTAAAGCTGCTGATTGAAATAATTCTACATGTGTTCAACTACAAACGTCTAGAAAAATCATTTCTGTGTTTGTTGCTGTCAAGTCAGTGAACACAAGAATCTTCTGTCATCTTCTAACTGTCTTTGTTTGGCTGATGGAGGCTCTACACAAATCCAGCAGAAAAACTGGAGGACTGAAGAGTTTGTGCTGAAAATGTTTTGACACTCATCATTTTATTTGAAGTTTGTTCGTTCCAGTTTTCATGCACTTGTTGATATTCTGTTTGTTTCTCAGCTGTTTCATATGAAGGACTGTTCTGTCCATTTTCACACTTTCTACAATCTCTATAATTCTTGTTGGATTGGAGAGGATGTGAGTGGAGGCCATCCTCCCTCTTGAAGAGCCAACAGAACATCCCCCTCTTCATCCTCATTCAATGAACGGAGCCACTTTAAATGGTTTAGTTCCCAACAATGAATTCTTTCCATGTTTTGCTCCATGAGAGATGAGTTTGATTTCTAAACAGTAAGGACGCTCTCTCTCTGTCCCTCTTGTCTCTGCTAGTATTTGGTGTTTCAGGGGTTAAAGACAGGTGAAGTAAAGATGTGAGTCGAGTTGACAGCAGCTCCTTACGTTACTGTCAGTGTAATCATCTGTAATGTAGTGAGTATCTGGATGATGAAGATGAAGAGCACTGGCTGCTGTAGTTTGATCACAAAGGTTAGCTTCAGTGAGGTAGCTGCTGAAATGGCTGCTGCTCAAAGTGTTTAACTCTCAGTGTTTTCAGTTCAGCGTCACACAGTCTGATGAAATGTGAAGAGGAGCATGAGAAATGATGTGCGGGGGAAATAGATCATTGATTAAATCTGTGCCAGGACCAAATAAACAGAAGTGAAGGAGTTAAAAATAAGACTTAGAGTTCAACAAATGTAGCTTTCATTTCTTTGATCAACTGGTTGGTGTTGTGGAGAAATTCCTGAAATCAATGGCACCAGGTCAGGAGGGAAGAAAGTGTTCAGGAGCCTCTGATGTCTTCTGCTGTGATATTTATTGAAGCTTGATCCAGGAGAATCAGAGACATCCTCACATCCAATCAGGTTTGCATATGAGTCGCTCTCTGTTCTGCCCAACTCATGCTGGTGGTCAGACTTTAAACCCTACAGATAACAGCACACATACTATACGCCCAGAACTAGTCACAGAGAATGTATTTCCCCATGTTAGTGTTACTGTCAGCACGTTCTAGTCTGGACACACTGTTGTCTGTTTATGTTCATGGAGCGTCGACGGTTAGCGATCTGTTCTGTCTTGGAGGCTTCTTTTCTCCGAGCAACAGTCTGAAACCCTGAAAACATTGAATTTAAGATGATATGAAATAGATAAAAGCAGCAAATTCTGACATTTGGTCAAACAGGAAATGATGTGGGACTGTTTGTCTACAAACCTTGTGATCAATGGCTGACCAGCTCAGACTGAACAACTGAAATGCACAGAGTCCATTTTTAGAATAAAATGTCAGATTTTATTTGACTGTAACTTTTATATTCTCTGTCATCACAGACTTACTCGCTGTGGACTCTCAGAGAGTCACTGTGAAGTCGTGGCCTCAGCTCTGAAGTCCAACCCCCATCTGACACACCTGGACCTGAGTCACAACAACCTGCAGGATTCAGGAGTGAAGCTTCTGTCTGCTGGACTGCAGAGTCCAAACTGTAGACTGCAGACTCTGAGGTCAGTTCATGTGTTCTGCTCTTGTACAGTGTATATCTACCAAATTTAAATCCAGATCAGAAGTTTGACATTTCTTTCAGTCTTCTTGTTTTCTGTGTTTGTCTGAGCACAAATCACAGCAGCTCTTTTTAAAGTTTGTCAGTGTGAACAGTTTGAATTGAGTCTGAACTCAAACTGGATTCATGTTATTAAGATTTAATGTGCTGCCATGAAACCAAGATTTATTTTAGTTTCATGTGAGAAAAGAACAACACGTGTTCAGGAAAAATGTCTTTTTATACAGAACCTTCAGAACTAACACACACACACACACACACACACACACACACACACACACACACACCAGGTCTGATTTATTTATTTCATGAAGTCTGATTTATTTATTTTATGAAGTCTGATTTATTTATTTCATGAAGTCTGATTTATTTATTTCATGTTCCATTTTGGACTTCTGTAGAAAACATCTGTCTCAGTATTTTTCATCAAATTGTTCTAAATGAGAAGAAACAGAAGAAATGTCTGATTTGATGATTATTCCAGACTGACTGAGATCAGCAGCATGTTATTAATGTGTGCTGACGTGAATGGTTGTCTGAATGTTGTGCTGACGTTTGGATGATGTCTGTAGAAGGCTGACATTATGATGATCCACAATAACACAATGACAAAGTCACTCTACTCATTTTAGAGGAAAGCTCATTGATTGGGACATAGTAATGTTGAGCTGCACATTTCAAACCTGAACACATCTGATTGGATTATAAATGGATTTTTATCAACATCATTTATTCTTTATTCAGATTGATGAACTGCAGGTTGTCAGAGATCAGCTGTGCTTCTCTGGCCTCAGCTCTGAAGTCCAACCCCTCCCATCTGACAGAGCTGGACCTGGGAAACAACTTCCTGCAGGATTCAGGAGTGAAGCTGCTGTGTGATTTTCTGCAGAGTCCACACTGCAGACTGAAGACTCTGAGGTCAGTTCATGTGTTCTGCTCTTGTACAGTGTATATCTACCAAATTTAAATCCAGATCAGAAGTTTGACATTTCTTCCAGTCTTCTTGTTTTCTGTGTTTGTCTGAGCACAAATCACAGCAGCTCTTTTTAAAGTTTGTCAGTGTGAACAGTTTGAATTGAGTCTGAACTCAAACTGGATTCATGTTATTAAGATTTAATGTGCTGCCATGAAACCAAGATTTATTTTAGGTTCATGTAAGAAAAGAACAACACGTGTTCAGGAAAAATGTCTTTTTATACAGAACCTTCAGAACTAACACACACACACACACACACACACACACACACACACACACACACACACACACACACACACACACACACACACACATCACTTGAAGTTTGTTCGTTCCAGTTTTCATGCACTTGTTGATATTCTGTTTGTTTCTCAGCTGTTTCATATGAAGGACTGTTCTGTCCATTTTCACACTTTATACAATCTCTATAATTCTTGTTGGATTGGAGAGGATGTGAGTGGAGGCCATCCTCCCTCTTGAAGAGCCAACAGAACATCCCCCTCTTCATCCTCATTCAATGAACGGAGCCACTTTAAATGGTTTAGTTCCCAACAATGAATTCTTTCCATGTTTTGCTCCATGAGAGATGAGTTTGATTTCTAAACAGTAAGGACGCTCTCTCTCTGTCCCTCTTGTCTCTGCTAGTATTTGGTGTTTCAGGGGTTAAAGACAGGTGAAGTAAAGATGTGAGTCGAGTTGACAGCAGCTCCTTACGTTACTGTCAGTGTAATCATCTGTAATGTAGTGAGTATCTGGATGATGAAGATGAAGAGCACTGGCTGCTGTAGTTTGATCACAAAGGTTAGCTTCAGTGATGTAGCTGCTGAAATGGCTGCTGCTCAAAGTGTTTAACTCTCAGTGTTTTCAGTTCAGCGTCACACAGTCTGATGAAATGTGAAGAGGAGCATGAGAAATGATGTGCGGGGGAAATAGATCATTGATTAAATCTGTGCCAGGACCAAATAAACAGAAGTGAAGGAGTTAAAAATAAGACTTAGAGTTCAACAAATGTAGCTTTCATTTCTTTGATCAACTGGTTGGTGTTGTGGAGAAATTCCTGAAATCAATGGCACCAGGTCAGGAGGGAAGAAAGTGTTCAGGAGCCTCTGATATCTTCTGCTGTGATATTTATTGAAGCTTGATCCAGGAGAATCAGAGACATCCTCACATCCAATCAGGTTTGCATATGAGTCGCTCTCTGTTCTGCCCAACTCATGCTGGTGGTCAGACTTTGACTAGCTCAGACTGAACAACTGAAATGCACACACACATACACACACACACACACAGTGTTTGAAGTATTGTGTCTGATCACTTCAACATGTAATGATGCTTCCGTTCAGGAATCGATGTCCCCACGGCCGGATCATCGCACAGGCTTCATAGGCTTAAGCCTAGGGGGCCCCCCGATTGGTCAAAAGAAAAAAATATATATCATATTCATTAACTCAAAATCACGCCCTCGCCGCCCAGGGGGCCCCCAATTGGTCAAAAGAAACAAAAACTTTCATATTCATTAACGCAAAATGAATATTTAAATAACCGGACACTGATTGGTTGTGGGGAATCCGCCTTCCATATATAAACGTTAGGCGTCACGCACTGTGTCAGTCTGACTCTGTAGTTGAACAGCGACAGTACTTATGAGCGATAGAAAATACGAAAGCGGTGCCTAAAAGCGCAAAGCGCAGCGGCAAAAAGCCCAACGAGGCCAAGCTCTCTTGAGCAACATGCCAAAACTAACTGGGTTTGGGGCCCACAGCAGCTTGTAGCCTAGGGGCCCCTGACCATGTTAATCCAGCCCTGGATGTCCCTTTGTGACTCAGCCAGTAAACAGCAGTTTAAATAATCCACTATATTTCTACAGAGAGGTCCAAGGTTACATTTCAGAGGAAGACAACATTCATGTCACTTTGCACATATTTGATCCAGTTGTAAAGATGCTTGAGGATGAAGCTCACAGTCGGTCAGCTGTGTGCTGATGGAGATGACAGTGGTGATGAGGATAGTCTAAATCTGTGCTGTGAAATGAGAGCGTCACAAGTGCAGGGACACGTGTTAACCAGGTTTGTTTGGACTTCACTTATTATTTATTTCATGTAGTCTGATTTATTTATTTCATGAAGTCTGATTTATTTATTTCATGTAGTCTGATTTATTTATTTCATGAAGTCTGATTTATTTATTTCATGTTCCATTTTGGACTTCTGTAGAAAACATCTGTCTCAGTATTTTTCATCAAATTGTTCTAAATGAGAAGAAACAGAAGAAATGTCTGATTTGATGATTATTCCAGACTGACTGAGATCAGCAGCATGTTATTAATGTGTGCTGACGTGAATGGTTGTCTGAATGTTGTGCTGACGTTTGGATGATGTCTGTAGCAGGCTGACATTATGATGATCCACAATAACACAATGACAAAGTCACTCTACTCATTTTAGAGGAAAGCTCATTGATTAGGACATAGTAATGTTGAGCTGCACATTTCAAACCTGAACACATCTGATTGGATTATAAATGGATTTTTATCAACATCATTTATTCTTTATTCAGATTGTGGGGCTGCAGTTTGTCAGAGATCAGCTGTGCTTCTCTGGCCTCAGCTCTGAAGTCCAACCCCTCCCATCTGACAGAGCTGGACCTGAGTATCAACGACCTGCAGGATTCAGGAGTGAAGCTGCTGTGTGATTTTCTGCAGAGTCCACACTGCAGACTGAAGACTCTGAGGTCAGTTCACTGACTCTCTGTTACTATTGTAGATCTGATGTTTAATTAACAATTGAAGCTAATTTATGTTCAGACATAACTTACATCCATAAAGGTGTAAATGTCCTTTTGTTCATATTTTCATGTTTGTTGTATTAAATTTAGTCTGCAGTCACAAAGACTTGTGTTTCTTAAAGAAACTGTAGAAAATGTCTCTGTTAGTGTTAAAGTCAATGAATGTTTAGAATTGTTGGTCAATGGTCACATCTGTATACAGAAGATCCTCTGAACTCAGATTAGTTTGAAATGATCAAGTTTACTTGTTGAAGTAGAAATATTTCTTTGCTTTCTGTTGATTTCAAAGTGTTTTCACAGATCAGATCAGATCAGATAGACTTTAATGATCCCACACTGGGGAAATTCACTTGTCACAGTAGCTCATATACACAATGTTGATGATCAATTATTCACAAGTAAGAAATGTACAAGAAGTCATGAAGTCATGCTGGTGCTGAAGAGTGTGACAGCTGCTGGAATGAAGGAGCTGTGGTAGATCTCCTTCTTCCATGGTGGGAGTATCAGTCTGTTGCTGAAGGAGCTACTTAAGCCCACCACAGTCTCCTGCAGGAGGTGAGAGGAGCCGCTCATGATGGAGGTCAGTTTGGCCAGCATCCTCTTCTCTCCCACCTCCTCCATGCTCACAGGCACCGACACTTCAGCCTTTGCTCTCCTATCCTCTGTCACAAGCTGAAAGCCATCCAAAGTCAGCAGCGAATCCACAGCGAGTTCATTCAGCCATGATGCTCTCCATACTCCCTCTGTAGCCTGGTTAGGGCCGTTAGCCGTTAGCTCCTCCATCATATTGGGGAGAGATCTTCCATTCCCCATGATAACAGACGGTACGGATGGTCTGTATGGCCTTTTCTGCTCCTGGTGCTTAGATCCAGCTCTGCATCCTCGTCTGCTTCTTCTCAGTTCTGCAGGGATCAGTGGCCTTTCCACAGACAAACAAGAGGGCTTTTTATGAATGGGTCACCTGATGTATTCATGAAGGAGTCCATACAGCAGAAAGACAAAAACATTTATCTCCACAGTTCAAAGTAAACGCTTGATCACAAAATGTCTGCAGATGAGTGCAGAAAAAACATGAACACAGTCCTAAAAATACTAAAAAACACAGAGAAGTGTTCAGAGCTACTGGAACTGGCTGCCAACCAGACGACGACAAAGCAACATAAATAAAACAAATGATGATTGACTGATACTTCAGAACACACACACACACACACACACACACACACACAGACACACACACACACACACACACACACAGACACACACACACACACACACACACACACACACACACACACACACACACACACACACACTGAATGTTGTTTGAATGTTGTGCTGACGTTTGGATGATGTCTGTAGCAGGCTGACATTATGATGATCCACAATAACACAATGACAAAGTCACTCTACTCATTTTAGAGAAAAGCTCATTGATTAGGACATAGTAATGTTGAGCTGCACATTTCAAACCTGAACACATCTGATTGGATTATAAATGGATTTTTATCAACATCATTTATTCTTTATTCAGATTGTGGGACTGCTGGTTGTCAGAGATCAGCTGTGCTTCTCTGGCCTCAGCTCTGAAGTCCAACCCCTCCCATCTGACAGAGCTGGACCTGAGTGGAAACGACCTGCAGGATTCAGGAGTGAAGCTGCTGTGTGATTTTCTGCAGAGTCCACACTGCAGTCTGAAGACTCTGAGGTCAGTTCACTGACTCTCTGTTACTATTGTAGATCTGATGTTTGTTTAACAATTGAAGCTAATTTATGTTCAGACATAACTTACATCCATAAAGTTGTAAATGTCCTTTTGTTCATATTTTCATGTTTGTTGTATTAAATTTAGTCTGCAGTCACAAAGACTTGTGTTTCTTAAAGAAACTGTAGGAAATGTCTCTGTTAGTGTTAAAGTCAATGAATGTTTAGAACTGTTGGTCAATGGTCACATCTGTATACAGAAGATCCTCTGAACTCAGATTAGTTTGAAATGATCAAGTTTACTTGTTGAAGTAGAAATATTACACACACACACACACACACACACACACACACACACACACACACACACACACACACACACACTGAATGGTTGTCTGAATGTTGTGCTGACGTTTGGATGATGTCTGTAGCAGGCTGACATTATGATGATCCACAATAACACAATGACAAAGTCACTCTACTCATTTTAGAGAAAAGCTCATTGATTAGGACATAGTAATGTTGAGCTGCACATTTCAAACCTGAACACATCTGATTGGATTATAAATGGATTTTTATCAACATCATTTATTCTTTATTCAGATTGTGGTGGTGCAGGTTGTCAGAGATCAGCTGTGCTTCTCTGGCCTCAGCTCTGAAGTCCAACCCCTCCCATCTGACAGAGCTGGACCTGAGTAACAACAACCTGCGGGATTCAGCAGTGAAGCCTCTGTCTGATCTTGTGGAGAGTCCACACTGCAGTCTGCAGACTCTGAGGTCAGTAGAGGGTTGCAGTCAGTCCATGTTGGTCTCAGCAGTATTGTACTAAACACAGTTAGTATCAAAGCACAGATCCAGTATTTCCTGTAAAGCTCCGACCTTCTCAGCGGCTGCTTTCCTCAGTGAAGCTGTGAGAGGAGAACGGTGACAGGCTTCAGGATTGGACAGAAAGACAGAGAGAGAGAGAACAGTCAGCCAATCAGATGAGCCAGAAGCTCGTTGTGATCATGTGTCTTTGGTTGATGTGAAGACGACTGTTGTTGTTGTGTTCATGTCTACAGGAAATAAAGCTGATTCCAGCTGACAGCGTTCCAAGATGTACAGAGACAGTGGTCCTCATTCATCAGATCTGATCTCAAAGTGTTTGTTCTCTCAGTCCAACACTAAAGAACTGATCAGTTCATCTTTGTCACAGCTCTCAGATCAGTCTGACTGAAGCCTGCAAAGAAGCATCATTACATTTAGTGAGCATGTGGTCTTTGTACAGAGCAGAACCTCTGCTGAAGTCCAGGACCCACAGCTGGAAATGAAAGTGAGCAGTGAACGTCTCTCTGTTTCTGCACTGATGATGCGTTCAGGGACTGTCAGCACTTTATTTCCACTGTGTACCTGAGTGAAATGTGCAGAGTCAGCAGACTTGATGCAGGTCTGTGAGCTTCAGTCCAACACGTTAACATGAGAGCTGACAGGAAGCTGGCTACGCTACACAGCCGCTCCACTTGTGTCTGAACAGGACTGAAGTCCTGCTGGTCTTTATACTGGATGTGCTGCATCACTGACTGACAGCTGATGAAGGGAGTCTCTGGAAACACTGATTCATGACTTCTGCTGTCTGTCTGCTTCTCTCATCAGGTGGGAGTCATGGTTTAGTTGAGAGAGGATCAGCTGAGTCCTGATGATCCAGAGAGGTAGAAGCAGCAGCATCAGCTCTGACTGGGCCATGTTACTGGGAGGTGGAGTGGAGAGGAGAGCTTCATCCAGCAGAGACTGACGGAGGAATCACAACAAGTGGAGATGACTGTCAGCGCTGCAGTCTGAACTGCTCTGAGATCAGCTCCACTGTCAGACACAAAGTCAATTTGTACATTTACTCCAGTACTGCACTTTAGTGCATTTTCTATGTACTTGTACTCCACTGCATTTGAAGTATTGGACTTTTTACTGCGCTACATGAACCTGACAGCTGTTATCCTTCTACTTACTCTGCAGGTTCAGATTTTACAAACAACACATGAGACCAACAAATAAAATCTGAAGTATTTTTACAGATTACACAACCCAGGAACATGTGAAGTATTTCAATGATCTCCACCCACCTGAGTCAACTCCAGCATTAAAATACTGCTGACATCTGCACAATGACTACTTTGCTTTGAATACTGTAAGGGCCAGTTAAGCCACAATAATTAAAGTTCAAACAGTTAAAAATGAATGATGATCATTTCATTATAATTCATTTAAGGCTTAGAGCGTGTGAGTTTAAAATACACAATTAGTAATGTGGAAAATGTTAAAAACATTTCTATGCTTTAAACTCTATGACGTGATGTCACTATATACTGTACTACTATACTATGGTAACTGACTGTGTGTACCCTTTTAACCCACTTTTATTTTGAAAATCCATAAACCGGTGTCCCGGTGCACTAAACCAGGATAAGGGATTACGCCGGGATATCTTTGCTCAATTTATCCGGGATGCGGTTGCACAAAAGCGGGATAGGGGGCAGTAGATATGTGATGGTATAAGTTACCATGGAGATTTCTTCTGTGGAGCGAGCCTGCTCCAGACCAGGATCAGTTCCAGGATCAGGATCAGCAGCCACCACCAACGGAAACCAATAGTTATTCCACCGCCCACTACACATTGTTATCACATAACTAGACCCACTGTCATTATTTAAACGTTTGTGATCATTCATTTCAATCATTTCGATCACATGATGATTTTAGATGATGTTGCAATCATTAGATCATTTACAGTTTCCCACAGACTATAAGGCTGGATATGAAAAGATGGAATATTAGGGCCACAAAGAAAAAAGAAACACAGACTGAGAATAAAGTCATAATATTGTCAGCCGTTGTTTCAGAGGAGGAGAGTTGTTCAAATGAGGCCGTGGAGCATTTAGTGGAATTGTCCTTCAGTTTAGGTTTCACCAACAAGGAGATGCTTCATCTTTTGGCACATCAGCATCACATTGTCACAAGTATCAGGACTTTAAAAAGAAAATGCTTTTTTTCCCTTCCTCCGTGTGGCCCTAATACTCTGTCTGATAAAATACACATCCCATATAAATATAAATACACAAAGTGTAACATTATGTTATTGAATAAGGATCAATGAAAACAGGTGAACCATCAGCTCCTTTCACACCTGAATCACACAGTGACTCTACAAGATAGAAAGCACAGAATCAAAGCATGTTATACAACACAAGGAGGAACACACATTCAAAGGTCTGTGTGTAATACACCCCGCATGTCTGCACAGCACTGTCCCCCCAAATCATGTCCGTGCACTGGACATGTCCCCTGCACTTGTCCAACAGTGTCAAACTGTGAGGGACAGCTGACTGACTTCCTGTCAACAGAACAGGGAGGGACCCTGAAAGTGAAAGTGTTTGTTCAGACTCCATTTTGAGGTCGCAGAGCAGAAGGAGGAGAAGTGAAGGCTGAGGCAGGGTGAGTGTTAATCCAACATTTGATTTATTACATTATTTTATTATTGGCTCAACACAAACTACTTCATTTCTCCGACTCGCCGGTGTTTCGGTTCAACGAGTGACCGTGTTAGCTGGTGCCCGTCAGTGTGACGCAGTTTCAAACAGCGAGAGAACACGTAGCTGTCGTCGTGAATGCCTCTAGTTTGTCCTCGTCTACGTACTCAGTCGTGTTTTCAGAGACGGTGAAGAAACTTGTGAACATTGTGATACTAAAAGGATTTTTCACAGCGACCAATCAGAGAAATTCAACTTTGATCGACACCGTCTGTCTCAGCAGCAGCAGCAGCAGCAACTCTCGCGAGATCTTGCAACGCAGTTATAAATTCAGTTCAGTCGAGTTTTATTGGAAAATAATCAATATTACCAGAGTCACAAATAATACAACTCATTAACGAGATGAAGAAAAAAAACCCCAATTCATTAAGTATAATAAAATAGATGTTATCGTGTGTGTGTGTGTGTGTGTGTGTGTGTGTGTGTGTGTGGATAGTCAGATGTACCTGGCAGAGTGTTGTGACAGTCGGTCTGTGTTGTCATGTGTTGTGCTGCTTGTCACATGCTCTAATAGTGATGTGTCGTTCGTGAACGAGCCGGCTCGTGGAGACGATTCTTCAAAGTGAACCACAAGAACAGACTCCCGTCGACGAGAGCCGAATCTTCAGCCGCTCCTGCTCAGAATCCATGCAGGCAGTGTAGAGGCAGAGATTTTCTCACTTGTCACCTGGGTGGTGGGTGTGGCTACATGTGTGTGGGCGTGGGTGTGAGCTGAATGATTGCCAAATGAATATCACCTGCACCTGCCTGTGAATGTGTGTGTGTTCTGGTATAGAGAGAGGGTGAGGTAGAGGCCCGATATTTTCTGTTGACCGCAAAGGTTAATTTTCCATAATTCCACAGCATAAATGCATGTGTTTGTTTGCAAAGATAAATAAATAACATCAACCTGCAGTGAAGATGCAATGCTTTATCCTTGGACTCAGCGTGTCAGACAGAGCCCTGCTTTCTCCTCTCAGTGACTAATATTGGTTTTGATAGTCACACAACAGGCAGGTTACTTTGACGGGCACACCGTAGGGGGCCAGTTGCATGCAAGGACAGACTAGGATCATCCCGTTATGTGAAAGAAGGACGGGGGCAGACACTCCAAAAAGCCTGCGAGTGTAGAGGAGTAAAGAAAAGAGTGATAACTGAAAAAGAAGCAGCATCTGGCTGCATTTCAATAATTTCAGAGACTGCAAGTGAGTGCAGAATTTGTAAAGTGAAAATATCCGTCAGAGCAGAGACGACAACAAACCTGCACAGATGAAGAAATTCATACAAATAAACTTTTTATGAAAACACTGAATGTAAAATGTCGTAATAGCACACAAATAATTCATAATTGCTAAATCAGGCCAATATAAAATGCTAAATACTAAATGAAGAGCGATTTGAGGAGCCGGCTCCTCGAAGGGAGGCGAGTCAAAAGAGACGAATCTTTGCAAAGAGCTGAACTTCCCATCACTGTGCTCTGACATGTTGCTGCTTGGATGGCGCTGACACTGTGTCTCCATGTCAGTCTAAATCTGGGAGTTATGTTTAATCTGAGGGAAGAACTTTGTTCTGATGTGATCACATGAGCTACAGTGTAACAGGAAATGTCTCCAGCTCTCTCTGTGGACGTCTTTCTCAGTTTGTCTTGAGTCACTGTGGTCAAATAGTCGTCCACTGTGTATTTCCTGTTTGAAGTTTGTTTGAGTGTCTGTGCTCGATGTCCAATAGTTCGTGTAGTTTTCTTTCTCTGTAGCTGTAATTTGGTTGGTCCAGACTGCATGAGGGCTGTTAGGGGAGGTGAGCCTCAGCAGCTGAGGGGCTCCTCTCTATGTTCTCCTCCTGCCAATGGAGAGCTTTGTAATGGAGGAGCTGGGCTCACTTCCTTTGATCAGTGGTTGTAGAATTTGATTGGCTCTTTTTTGGATCCTCATTAAAAGTTGAACTTGGCGAGTTCAGCTCTGCATTCATTGTTGGGGGTGTTCCTGTGCACTGAGAATGCTCTTACAGGCTTTCTATTGGCTGCTTGTCACATGTTTCTCTGGACTCTTGATTCATGAGAGGACCCTACACTTCACTACCCTACAGTATGACTGGTTCAACTATAGATGTGAATATGTGGAGCCAGATTCTAACAGGTGTATCTATATTTAAAGAATGTTTCAGAGCATAGAAAGCCCTTCTTCACTTGTCTCTGAGATTATTGACGGCCACATTGAAATGTCCTGAACATCATTTGAAGGGAATGGTGATTTCAAGTGAAACTTGTTTCAGCTCTCAGACTGACTGAAGTCCAGAAGATGGAGGAAGAGGAGGACAGAGCAGAGTCTCCAGGATCCAGCTGTCTGTCTATGAAGAGTGACAGGTCCAAAGATGAACCTCTAAAGTTCAGACATGAACCTGGACCCTCAGACACAAAGTAAGAGAACTGATACTAACTCATGGATTTGACTCATTTTCAGTTCCCTCTGTTGATTTTGTTCATATTTTCAAATCTCCACTAAAATGTGATTGCAAACATAAATTTGTGGCATCTTCCTCTTAGTGTCTGTGACAGCTGTCAGTCACATAGAAAAGCTGTAATCTGACCCAAGAGGACAATTTATCAAAGATTCATGTGATCTGAATAAAAACATGTTGGTGTTTGCAGAGTTCAGTCCAACAGACGGAGAGCAGAGTCTCCAGGATCCATCTGTCTGTCTATGAAGAGTGACCAGTCCAAAGATCCTCCTCTAAAGTTCAGTGATGGACCTGGACCCTCAGACACAAAGTAAGAGACTGTTTTTACTGTAAACTGACCTGATGAAGATGATGCATTGATGATGAAGACAAACTGCTCAAAGACTTGTCTTCATGATGCAGAACTATGAGTGCAGATACTGTTTCAAACTCAGATGGATCTTATTTTATTCCTGCAGTAAAACACCTGAGAACCTCCATTTCAGAATTTAACCTGGAAGAAAATCTCCAGATGTTTTTGCTCTCATGTTGAAGTCGCTGTAAAGATTTGTAACTCTTCCAAATGTGAAAGAATCTGCTTCAAACGTGTCGTTCATTTTCAGAGTCTTCCTCAGATCAGCTGCTCTGATCCACCAGATGCATCTTAAATCACTTCATCATCATGATTGTGCAGCATGTGGTGAAGAAGTCATTAAGTAGAAAAGCTTTGCTCACCTTGATGAACACTTTGCTTTCAGTCATTAGTCAGTGGACTGTCAGGTGTCTGAGCGGTCAGGAGGCAAACTGACAAGAAAACACTTCAGGTGGCGACGAACATTGTGTTTATTAAAACTCATCCAAAAATCTAAAGACTTTACCGACAATAAAAGCCATCCAATTCAACATCCAACAATCCAATGCTCTCCAACTCAACTCCAATTCTCCACAACTCTCAGCCACCCAACAAACACTCTGACTTCCTTTAAGACAAATGTTATTGGTCACATGACTGATTAGTTCAGACCTTTAACAGGTGTTTTTGCATATTTACATAAATCAACAAATACAATATTTACAGTATAAACACCTATTTACAAACCCATATCCCATTATCAAAACACCTACAAATAAATATGCATGAATCAGGGTTGCAAAATTCTGGGAACATTCAAGGTTGGAAACTTTCAAACTGGAATTTATGGGAATCATTAGGAATTTACAAAACTGTAGAACAGTGAACTTAAATATAGTTAGAAAATATATTTTATCATCATCTTGACTAAAACAACCAGATTTCCTGCAGGTCCACTTGAATATCTGCTCTTCCTCAGTCACATGCACATAGCACACTGCTTACTGCAGGGCTGCTGAGGCCACGCCCCCTACCTGCACAGGTGATCTCTGTACCTGGACCACACTTTAGACCCAGAGCACACAGAGACTGTTGAAGACACATTTGAGTCTGTGGACTACATAATATTGTTCAATGAAATAATTCAAACTTGATAAAGTTCTACTTACAAATAAATCTGTTGGGATGTTTTTATCCTCTATGATACAGTCTGTTTCAATTACCCACAATTCACAGTTAATTCACAGACATTTCCACAACTGAATAAAAACATGTTGGTGTTTGCAGAGTTCAGTCCAACAGACGGAGAGCAGAGTCTCCAGGATCCATCTGTCTGTCTATGAAGAGTGACTGGTCCAAAGGTCTTCCTCCAAAGTTCAGTGAAGAACCTGGACCCTCAGACACAAAGTAAGAGACTGTTTTTACTGTAAACTGACCTGATGAAGATGATGCATTGATGATGAAGACTGAAAGATTTGTCTTCATGATGCAGACATGCTGTGTGTCTTACAGTACACTGCTGGTCTACCACAGTTATTTAGAGACTTCTAACCTCAGTTTAAACCTAAATGACTCAAAGTGAAACAGTGAAGGATCATCAGCTCTCTTTAATGGAGGACTTTTATTGTGAAAGGGCTGCAGGAAGTGCTGAGTTTGTATGAATAACAAACGACAGGCAGATGACTGAATGTTTAATGAGACAGACAGACAGGAAAAGCTGTTAATGAATGTTCATGACATCAAATCATCTTCATCACAGACTGAAGCTGAATTCAAACAGAAAAGTAACGACACTTTTACTGTGTGAACATCTGAGCTTCCAGACAGTGTCGTCCAAATCTGGATCTTTGTCACCAACAGTCAACAAATCATTGAGTGATAAAGAAATGTCTTTACAGAGAGAGGAAGAGGAGTCATGTTCCTGTGGAGGAGCAGCCGTCCTGCTGTGTTTGGTGTCAGGACGTCCTGAAGGATCCGGTCTCTACCAGCTGTGGACACTGGTTCTGCAGACACTGCATCACCTCATACTGGGACCAGTCTGCTTCATCAGGAGACTCCTCCTGTCCCCAGTGTGGGAAAAGATCCAGAACCAGACGTGGACTGCAGACAGCCAGTCAGACCAGCACTGTTCAAAGTAAGACTGTCCATTTCCTTCTCTAGATATTCTTCTATCTTCACTTTTTATTGCTGATGAAATAATCAGCAGATTGTCACATTTTCTTTGTTTAGTCTCAAACTAGTTTCTCTGTTTCAGTGAGTGGTGGTCTGCAGGAGGTTTTAGATGAACATAAGATCAGTCTGAAGACCAGATGTGAACGTGTGACTGAAGGAAGTGATGAAACAGGAAGTGGAACCCTCCTCAACAGGATCTACACTGAGCTCTACATCACAGAGGGACAGAGTGAAGAGGTTCATACCCAACATGAGGTGAGGCAGCTTGAGACAGCTTCCAAGAAGAAGGAGACCCTCCATGACACTCCCATCAAATGCCACGACATCTTTAAAGCCTTACCTGACCAACAGAGACACATCAGAGTCGCTCTGACCAACGGCGTCGCTGGCGTTGGAAAAACCTTCTCAGTGCTGAAGTTCACTCTGGACTGGGCAGAGGGCTCGGAGAACCAAGATGTCAGTCTGGTGGTTCTGCTCTCGTTCAGGGAGCTGAACCTGATCAAAGATGAGCGGTTCAGTCTTCTCACGCTGCTCCATGTTTTCCATCCAACATTACAGAAGGTCACAGCAGAGAAGCTCGCTGTCTGTAAACTTCTGTTCATCTTTGACGGCCTGGATGAAAGCAGACTTTCACTGGATTTCAACAACAAAGAGCTCGTGTCTGATGTCACACAGGAGTCATCAGTCAGCGTGCTGTTGACAAGCCTCATCAAGGGGAACCTGCTTCCCTCGGCTCTCATCTGGATAACTTCCAGACCTGCAGCAGCCAATCAGATCCCTCCTTCATGTGTTGACAGGGTAACAGAAGTACGAGGCTTCACTGACGCTCAGAAGGAGGACTACTTCAGGAGGAGAGTCAGTGATGAAGATCTGTCCAGCAGAATCATCTCACACATCAAGACCTCCAGGAGCCTCCACATCATGTGTCTGATCCCAGTCTTCTGCTGGATCACTGCTACAGTTCTGGACCACATGTTGACCACAGACCAGAGAGGAGAGCTGCCCAAGACCCTGACTGACCTGTACTCACACTTCCTGCTGGTTCAGACAAAGAGGAAGAAGAAGAAGTACGATGAAGGACATGAGACGAGTCCACAGGAGCTGACGGAGGCTGACAGGGAAGTTCTTCTGAAGCTGGGGAGGCTGGCGTTTGAACAGCTGGAGAAAGGAAACATCATGTTCTACCAAGAAGACCTGGAGCAGTGTGGTCTGGATGTCACAGAGGCCTCGGTGTACTCAGGAGTTTGTACACAGATCTTCAAAAGAGAGAGTGTGATCTTCCAGAAAACAGTCTACTGCTTTGTTCATCTGAGCGTTCAGGAGTTTCTGGCTGCAGTCTACCTGTTCCACTGTTACACCAAGAAGAAGACAGAGGTGCTGAAGGACTTCCTAAAAGATGAGGATTGCTCCACCGTGGATGTCTTCCTGAAGAAGGTCATGGAGAAATCCCTTGAAAGTAAAAATGGTCACCTGGACCTGTTTGTTCGCTTCCTTCATGGCCTCTCTCTGGAGTCCAACCAGAGACTCTTAGGAGGCCTGCTGGGTCAGACAGACACCAGTCCAGAAATCATCCAGAGAGCCATCAACAACCTGAAGAAGATGAACTGTGATGGTATCTCTCCTGAGATTATTAGCATCCCCTACAACCTGAAGGAGATAAGAAGTGATGATATCTCTCCTGACAGAAGCATCAACATCTTCCACTGTCTGATGGAGATGAACGATGACTCAGTCCATCAGGAGATCCAAGAGTTCCTGAAGTCAGAGAACAGATCAGAGAAGAAACTCTCTGAGATCCACTGCTCAGCTCTGGCCTACATGCTGCAGATGTCAGAGGAGGTTCTGGATGAGTTGGACCTGAGGAAGTACAACACAACATTGGAGGGACGATGGAGACTGATTCCAGCTGTGAGGAACTGCAGAAAGGCTGTGTAAGTCCAGATGTGATGATCAACATTATAAATCAACGTAAAGCTGAAGCCATCAGTATTAGAGTAAAGATACACACTTTACACACATGCACAATATCAAACTTCACACTCTGAAAGTTTCTTAAACTAGTATTAAAGCTGCTGATTGAAATAATTCTACATGTGTTCAACTACAAACGTCTAGAAAAATTATTTATGTGTTTGTTGCTGTCAAGTCAGTGAACACAAGAATCTTCTGTCATCTTCTAACTGTCTTTGTTTGGCTGATGGAGGCTCCACACAAATCCAGCAGAAAAACTGGAGGACTGAAGAGTTTGTGCTGAAATCACTTGAAGTTTGTTCGTTCCAGTTTTCATGCACTTGTTGATATTCTGTTTGTTTCTCAGCTGTTTCATATGAAGGACTGTTCTGTCCATTTTCACACTTTCTACAATCTCTATAATTCTTGTTGGATTGGAGAGGATGTGAGTGGAGGCCATCCTCCCTCTTGAAGAGCCAACAGAACATCCCCCTCTTCATCCTCATTCAATGAACGGAGCCACTTTAAATGGTTTAGTTCCCAACAATGAATTCTTTCCATGTTTTGCTCCATGAGAGATGAGTTTGATTTCTAAACAGTAAGGACGCTCTCTCTCTGTCCCTCTTGTCTCTGCTAGTATTTGGTGTTTCAGGGGTTAAAGACAGGTGAAGTAAAGATGTGAGTCGAGTTGACAGCAGCTCCTTACGTTACTGTCAGTGTAATAATCTGTAATGTAGTGAGTATCTGGATGATGAAGATGAAGAGCACTGGCTGCTGTAGTTTGATCACAAAGGTTAGCTTCAGTGAGGTAGCTGCTGAAATGGCTGCTGCTCAAAGTGTTTAACTCTCAGTGTTTTCAGTTCAGCGTCACACAGTCTGATGAAATGTGAAGAGGAACATGAGAAATGATGTGCGGGGGAAATAGATCATTGATTAAATCTGTGCCAGGACCAAATAAACAGAAGTGAAGGAGTTAAAAATAAGACTTAGAGTTCAACAAATGTAGCTTTCATTTCTTTGATCAACTGGTTGGTGTTGTGGAGAAATTCCTGAAATCAATGGCACCAGGTCAGGAGGGAAGAAAGTGTTCAGGAGCCTCTGATGTCTTCTGCTGTGATATTTATTGAAGCTTGATCCAGGAGAATCAGAGACATCCTCACATCCAATCAGGTTTGCATATGAGTCGCTCTCTGTTCTGCCCAACTCATGCTGGTGGTCAGACTTTAAACCCTACAGATAACAGCACACATACTATACGCCCAGAACTAGTCACAGAGAATGTATTTCCCCATGTTAGTGTTACTGTCAGCACATTCTAGTCTGGAGACACTGTTGTCTGTTTATGTTCATGGAGCGTCGACGGTTAGCGATCTGTTCTGTCTTGGAGGCTTCTTTTCTCCGAGCAACAGTCTGAAACCCTGAAAACATTGAATTTAAGATGATATGAAATAGATAAAAGCAGCAGATTCTGACATTTGGTCAAACAGGAAATGATGTGGGACTGTTTGTCTACAAACCTTGTGATCAATGGCTGACCAGCTCAGACTGAACAACTGAAATGCACAGAGTCCATTTTTAGAATAAAATGTCAGATTTTATTTGACTGTAACTTTTATATTCTCTGTCATCACAGACTTACTTACTGTGGACTCTCAGAGAGTCACTGTGAAGTCGTGGCCTCAGCTCTGAAGTCCAACCCCCATCTGACACACCTGGACCTGAGTGACAACAACCTGCAGGATTCAGGAGTGAAGCTTCTGTGTGCTGGACTGCAGAGTCCAAACTGTAGACTGCAGACTCTGAGGTCAGTTCATGTGTTCTGCTCTTGTACAGTGTATATCTACCAAATTTAAATCCAGATCAGAAGTTTGACATTTCTTTCAGTCTTCTTGTTTTCTGTGTTTGTCTGAGCACAAATCACAGCAGCTCTTTTTAAAGTTTGTCAGTGTGAACAGTTTGAATTGAGTCTGAACTCAAACTGGATTCATGTTATTAAGATTTAATGTGCTGCCATGAAACCAAGATTTATTTTAGTTTATGTGAGAAAAGAACAACACGTGTTCAGGAAAAATGTCTTTTTATACAGAACCTTCAGAACTAACACACACACACACACACACACACACACACACACACACACACACACACACACACCAGGTCTGATTTATTTATTTCATGAAGTCTGATTTATTTATTTCATGAAGTCTGATTTATTTATTTCATAAAGTCTGATTTATTTATTTCATGTTCCATTTTGGACTTCTGTAGAAAACATCTGTCTCAGTATTTTTCATCAAATTGTTCTAAATGAGAAGAAACAGAAGAAATGTCTGATTTGATGATTATTCCAGACTGACTGAGATCAGCAGCATGTTATTAATGTGTGCTGACGTGAATGGTTGTCTGAATGTTGTGCTGACGTTTGGATGATGTCTGTAGCAGGCTGACATTATGATGATCCACAATAACACAATGACAAAGTCACTCTACTCATTTTAGAGAAAAGCTCATTGATTAGGACATAGTAATGTTGAGCTGCACATTTCAAACCTGAACACATCTGATTGGATTATAAATGGATTTTTATCAACATCATTTATTCTTTATTCAGATTGGAGTTCTGCAGTTTGTCAGAGATCAGCTGTGCTTCTCTGGCCTCAGCTCTGAAGTCCAACCCCTCCCATCTGACATACCTGGACCTGAGAGACAACAACCTGCAGGATTCAGGAGTGAAGCTGCTGTGTGATTTTCTGCAGAGTCCACACTGCAGTCTGAAGACTCTGAGGTCAGTTCACTGACTCTCTGTTACTATTGTAGATCTGATGTTTGTTTAACAATTGAAGCTGATTTATGTTCAGACATAACTTACATCCATAAAGGTGTAAATGTCCTTTTGTTCATATTTTCATGTTTGTTGTATTAAATTTAGTCTGCAGTCACAAAGACTTGTGTTTCTTAAAGAAACTGTAGAAAATGTCTCTGTTAGTGTTAAAGTCAATGAATGTTTAGAACTGTTGGTCAATGGTCACATCTGTATACAGAAGATCCTCTGAACTCAGATTAGTTTGAAATGATCAAGTTTACTTGTTGAAGTAGAAATATTACACACACACACACACACACACACACACACACACACACACTGAATGGTTGTCTGAATGTTGTGCTGACGTTTGGATGATGTCTGTAGCAGGCTGACATTATGATGATCCACAATAACACAATGACAAAGTCACTCTACTCATTTTAGAGAAAAGCTCATTGATTAGGACATAGTAATGTTGAGCTGCACATTTCAAACCTGAACACATCTGATTGGATTATAAATGGATTTTTATCAACATCATTTATTCTTTATTCAGATTGTGGTGGTGCAGGTTGTCAGAGATCAGCTGTGCTTCTCTGGCCTCAGCTCTGAAGTCCAACCCCTCCCATCTGACAGAGCTGGACCTGAGTAACAACAACCTGCAGGATTCAGGAGTGAAGCCTCTGTGTGATCTTGTGGAGAGTCCACACTGCAGTCTGCAGACTCTGAGGTCAGTAGAGGGTTGCAGTCAGTCCATGTTGGTCTCAGCAGTATTGTACTAAACACAGTTAGTATCAAAGCACAGATCCAGTATTTCCTGTAAACCTCCGACCTTCTCAGCGGCTGCTTTCCTCAGTGAAGCTGTGAGAGGAGAACGGTGACAGGCTTCAGGATTGGACAGAAAGACAGAGAGAGAGAGAACAGTCAGCCAATCAGATGAGCCAGAAGCTCGTTGTGATCATGTGTCTTTGGTTGATGTGAAGACGACTGTTGTTGTTGTGTTCATGTCTACAGGAAATAAAGCTGATTCCAGCTGACAGCGTTCCAAGATGTACAGAGACAGTGGTCCTCATTCATCAGATCTGATCTCAAAGTGTTTGTTCTCTCAGTCCAACACTAAAGAACTGATCAGTTCATCTTTGTCACAGCTCTCAGATCAGTCTGACTGAAGCCTGCAAAGAAGCATCATTACATTTAGTGAGCATGTGGTCTTTGTACAGAGCAGAACCTCTGCTGAAGTCCAGGACCCACAGCTGGAAATGAAAGTGAGCAGTGAACGTCTCTCTGTTTCTGCACTGATGATGCGTTCAGGGACTGTCAGCACTTTATTTCCACTGTGTCCTTGAGTGAAATGTGCAGAGTCAACAGACTTGATGCAGGTCTGTGAGCTTCAGTCCAACACGTTAACATGAGAGCTGACAGGAAGCTGGCTACGCTACACAGCCGCTCCACTTGTGTCTGAACAGGACTGAAGTCCTGCTGGTCTTTATACTGGATGTGCTGCATCACTGACTGACAGCTGATGAAGGGAGTCTCTGCAAACACTGATTCATGACTTCTGTTGTCTGTCTGCTTCTCTCATCAGGTGGAAGTCATACTGAGAGAGGATCAGCTGAGTCCTGATGATCCAGAGAGGTTGAAGCAGCAGCATCAGCTCTGACTGGGCCATGTTACTGGGAGGTGGAGTGGAGAGGAGAGCTTCATCCAGCAGAGACTGACGGAGGAATCACAACAAGTGGAGATGACTGTCAGCGCTGCAGTCTGAACTGCTCTGAGATCAGCTCCACTGTCAGACACAAAGTCAATTTGTACATTTACTCCAGTACTGCACTTTAGTGCATTTTCTATGTACTTGTACTCCACTGCATTTGAAGTATTGGACTTTTTACTGCGCTACATGAACCTGACAGCTGTTATCCTTCTACTTACTCTGCAGGTTCAGATTTTACAAACAACACATGAGAGCAACAAATAAAATCTGAAGTATTTTTACAGATTACACAACCCAGGAACATGTGAAGTATTTCAATGATCTCCACCCACCTGAGTCAACTCCAGCATTAAAATACTGCTGACATCTGCACAATGACTACTTTGCTTTGAATACTGTAAGGGCCAGTTAAGCCACAATAATTAAAGTTCAAACAGTTAAAAATGAATGATGATCATTTCATTATAATTCATTTAAGGCTTAGAGCGTGTGAGTTTAAAATACACAATTAGTAATGTGGAAAAGGTTAAAAAACATTTCTATGCTTTAAAATCTATGACGTGACGTCACTATATACTGTACTACTATACTATGGTAACTGACTGTGTGTACCCTTTTAACCCACTTTTATTTTGAAAATCCATAAACCGGTGTCCCGGTGCACTAAACCAGGATAAGGGATTACGCCGGGATATCTTTGCTCAACTTATCCGGGATGCGGTTGCACAAAAGCGGGATAGGGGGCAGTAGATATGTGATGGTATAAGTTACCATGGAGATTTCTTCTGTGGAGCGAGCCTGCTCCAGACCAGGATCAGTTCCAGGATCAGGATCAGCAGCCACCACCAACGGAAACCAATAGTTATTCCACCGCCCACTACACATTGTTATCACATAACTAGACCCACTGTCATTATTTAAACGTTTGTGATCATTCATTTCAATCATTTCGATCACATGATGATTTTAGATGATGTTGCAATCATTAGATCATTTACAGTTTCCCACAGACGATAAGGCTGGATGTGAAAAGATGGAATATTAGGGCCACAGAGAAAAAAAGAAACAGACTGAGAATAAAGTCATAAGTTTTCAAGACTTGATGAATCTACTTTTGTTCAGATCCACAGAACCAGAGCAGAGCACCTGCAGGATTAGACACCTTCATGTGGAGGATGTGCCTCCACAAGGAGAGCAACAGTGGACAGGTGGAGGTGTCTTTGTTGGACACTGTGGTGGACAGGAAAAGACTAAACAACAGGTCCAGCTCTGTCCTGGAGGAGACGTCATGAACTCCTCTCAGCTCCTACATGAGACTGAGGACACCTTCTACCTTCGAGTGTAACTTTAAATAACCGACACGGACAGACGAGTTAATACAGAGTTTACAGTTTATTACCAAGATTTAGAAAAACTTACAAACAAGTTCACAGCTTCTGGTCTTCAGGCACGAGCCAGTTTAGAGAAGTCAGGACCGGCGAGTTTGAACTTCTGGCAAGATATGACGAGTGAAGAGAAGCAAACGTGTGGAAAGCGAGCGGAGACTTTCACATTCTGAGTTACATTCATGTCAACAAAGGAAAGGACAGACTGATTTGGCTTGCATATAAAGATGCTGCTTCAAACTCTTCAACCAACCAGCCGGCTGCATCTGCCGAGCGCGCCAACTTCACAGAAACACGACGATGAGCCATGAGCCGTACATACAAAACAAATCCAGCATGATTTCAATATTCAGATGTTTAGCTGTCCGTGGAAAATAAGATATGCATAGGCTACTTATTGATTGCCATAACCCCCTTGGACGACCTCCCAGAGTCAGAGCGCTACTGAGAATCAACAGTTAACCTGGTCGTGAAGTGCTTTGTCCAGCTACCCATGTTTGAACACTGACAGACAATTAAAAGTGAGAAAATTTACAATTTAAAGACAGTTACTAAGAATTCACTACATGTAAACAATACAAGAGGTTTGACCCCTTCATCTTTTCTTTTTAAAAACTTTCAACGATAAAAACATTATTTACATATTTTAATAACAGAGTTTGGCACTTTAAAAAGACGGTGACAGCAGTTCTCAGGTCAGAGCATGACACGGACGAAAAAATCTGATTTGATTTCTACCATAAATGGATTTTTTCACGAGGAGGCGTTCAGTCAGGATCCGGCGCTGTGGCGGTGTGAGGTGTTCTGCTGTGACACGATCAAGAAATCACTTGTTGTTTCGCAGGTGAACGACTTTATCGAGGCCAGCGCTCGCTCAGCCTCATTCACCGTCCAAGTCTCAAACTTCTTGGTGTTTCATAAACTTCAGGCAGACTCAGATTCAGAAGCTGCTCCATGAAATAAACAAAGCGTGAACAGGTAGAGTCTCAGAGTTTAGACTTCAGGCTGACTGTGGAGGTCTGACCGGTCCGAGCGGTCTCATTGGTTGCTGTAGTGTGACGTCTCCGCTGCAGGTGGACCGTCTACCTGGAGGCTTTTTGGTGGACAAACGCAGCCACAAACAGACACTGGATCCTGTCTGAACACTCTCTTGAACTGGACTCACACAGGATCCGGAGCTCCCATTCATTTCAGTGCGGGTGGTCCATTCCATAAACTCTGAGACTCTGAGACCATCTAAACTCTGAGACCATCTAAACTCTGAGACTGAGACCATCTAAACTCTGAGACTGAGACCATCTAAACTCTGAGACCATCTAAACTCTGAGACTCTGAGACCATCTAAACTCTGAGACCATCTAAACTCTGAGACCATCTAAACTCTGAGACCATCTAAACTCTGAGACTGAGACCATCTAAACTCTGAGACTCTGAGACCATCTAAACTCTGAGACCATCTAAACTCTGAGACTCTGAGACCATCTAAACTCTGAGACCATCTAAACTCTGAGACTCTGAGACCATCTAAACTCTGAGACTCTGAGACCATCTAAACTCTGAGACTCTGAGACCATCTAAACTCTGAGACCATCTAAACTCTGAGACTCTGAGACCATCTAAACTCTGAGACCATCTAAACTCTGAGACCATCTAAACTCTGAGACCATCTAAACTCTGAGACTCTGAGACCATCTAAACTCTGAGACTCTGAGACCATCTAAACTCTGAGACTCTGAGACTCTGAGACCATCTAAACTCTGAGACCATCTAAACTCTGAGACCATCTAAACTCTGAGACCATCTAAACTCTGAGACTCTACCTTTGTGTGTTCTCACTTTGTTTATTTCATTTAGTCTGAGTCTGACTTGCAAATTTACAAAATATGACGACAGGAAGAAGTTTAGTTAGATTTGTGTCCGACGGTCAGAGTGAGAGAGCGCCGGCCTCGATCAAGTCGGAGAAAATCAAAAAGTTACTTGTTGATTGTTTCACAGCGGTTACATTCAGCACATATAGACACGCCCACGGCAACCCACCTACGCTCCCCTCACCGCCGGACAACCTGCTACGACTCCCTGTCCTGTCTGAACGCTCCCCAACTCTGACTGATGATGGTTGTGTGTGTCAGTCATTATTTTAAACCCAGACTGATTCATCTGCATAATTGAATTCAAAAAAACTGCCTGTGTGACATTATTTATTATTCAAACCTCAGTTACACGGAGGAGAAATGAAAACTTTAAGACCTGGTTTGACTGGACGTGTAAGAAACTGTTCATCGCTGCCTGCAAAATCTGGATAGAAAACTTCACGCACCATCAAAACGATTCTTTGTTTGTTTTAGAAAAGAAGTGAAAAATGTAACTTTTGCAAAAAGCTGCTACGGTCGTCGCCGTTCTGGGTTTCAGTGAGGACATTTCCTGCCTTTTAGTTACAGTTACTCGTCCCTTTTTAAAAAGGACTAGTGTGCAGCGGCGTTTAGCAATGAGGCTGCCAGATCGCAGCACCTGAATACCCCTCGCCTCACGCCCACAGCGGCCGTAACAAACAACGATTGTTATTTTCAGGTGATGACACACTGGACCTTTAAGTACAGAGAATATGTGATGTGTGTGTGTGTGTGTGTGTGTGTGTGTGTGTGTGTGTGTGTGTGACTGAGGACGTTGATGCTGCAGTGAAGTGAAATCAGATTTTTTTTTTTTGTCCTGACCTTGGTGAAAGCACCAAAAACAAAAAGTGGCGGCGTCATGGCAACAAACAGTGAAAAGATTTTCCCGTCTCCGTCTTCTTCACGCTACCTTCAGCGTGCTGCCGTAAGCCTGCTGCACCACCACCTGCACGTTGTCCAGGATG
This sequence comes from Collichthys lucidus, assembly GCA_004119915.2. Classification (NCBI taxonomy): domain Eukaryota; kingdom Metazoa; phylum Chordata; class Actinopteri; family Sciaenidae; genus Collichthys; species Collichthys lucidus. The sequence goes on from CM014079.1 coordinate 2,817,065, forward strand.
AAGTCGAACGCCATGCTCCACACGGACTCCACCGACTGCTGCATGAGCCTGACGGAGAGGAATCGGGGGTTGAATGCAAAGAAGGTGAGGGAGGTGTAGGAGACACAGAGGAGGCTAAACAGACGAGTTCTTACCTTTTCATGTATTTTATAATCAGATCCAACTTCTCCAGATCTTTATCGTCGATCAGATCAGTGCAATATTTCACCACCTGCAGGATGTCCTCCTCCATGGGCTCTGAAAGATTGAAATGTGATTTTACAGCTGCAGGAGGTTGAGGCTCTACGACAGCCCTGTCCGGCTTCACAGCGTACCTGTTATGGTGGTCACCCATTCCCGTAGGAGCGTTTTAATGTCCGTCAGATCGCAGGCTCCGGCTAACGCTGGAGCAGGACGAGGAATGAATTTGGACAGAGTCTCCGGGACGTCTGGTTTGGAGGCCGACGTGGACGGATTGTTTTCAGTCTGTGAAAACGAAAAGATCAGATCAGAACTTCCAAACGACACAAAGAAAACCTTCAACTGTTAACCGGCTCACCTTTATTATGTTCATCGGCTCCCGTGATTTCACCGGTGACGGTAAGGTTTTGGCCGGGCTGATCGCCGCGTGACGTCTCTTCACAGGGGAAGATCTTTTAACCGGGCTCGCTGCATTTTTTCTCTTGTAGCGCCGCTTCACCCGACCGAGTCCAACTCCTGACTGTTTTAGCTGCAGCAGTGGATTCTTCTGTTCCACTGCTGAGAAAAAACAACACAAGACTCAGAGAACGTGCAGCTGATGATGGCGGAAGAAAAACAAAAGCAACATGTGGACTCACACATCTTTGCCTGGGGCTGGACGTTTGTTACACGGTTGTAGGCAGACTTCAGTTCTTCCTGGAGCTCTTTGGGAAGGGCGGCAAATACGTCCGGATCAACCTGCAGTCAGAAAGCCGAATGACGATCAGCTTCGTCCAGGTAAATTACAGAATGGACGATGAGGACGCCTCCTTCTTTCCAACATGAAGAAGCTGCGTCGGTTGCCTTACCTGTGAGAAGTTTGGTAGTTCAAGGACGATCCCGGGACTGTCTGGCTGGTTTGGAATCTGCAGGACCAATGTGCCGACGGGTGGAGTGTATAGTGCAGGAGCAGATGTAGGAGGACAAGGAGGTGTGGTTGGACGAGTCTTGAGAGACCGAGGCTGTGGACTGGGTGACCGTCGGTGGCTTCGATTAGTCCACGACTGCTCCACTTGCTCTCTCAGCTCTGCAGGCAAGGCCTCCAACACAGAACGATCCACCTTGGATGTCGTAGAGAAGCACGAGTTGTTAAAATGACTGAATCGTTCAGTTCTTCTTTCATCAATCAGACTCCTCCTCACCTGTGAAGGAGACGGGACCTCGATACTCAAGTTGAGACGAGCTCGAGAGTGTTTTGGAGTTCGCCTGGACGCCTGCTGGTCTCTGCTCGTCCCTGGGACCGGCTCGGGAGTGGATGGAGGATGCGGTGCTGCAGTCGAGGAAGACTTTTCCTGACGTGTGCCGTTGTCAGCAGCATCTGTAACATGGATCTTGAGCTCAATCCATTTCACAGACAACGACAACAAAGACATAAACTGAAAGCAGAAGACTTGACACGAACCTGTGTTGGAGGATCTCGTGTTCAAACTCTTGTTCAGCAACATCTCTTTGATGGAGCGCGTCCGGGATCCCGTGGAGTCCTGCTGGACAGAGTGATTCCCTTCAAGAAGCTGAACCATGATGCCGATCCCTCGCAGGTCCTGAACCTGTAGCTTCATGGTGTGGAACAGCTTGATGACGGCGGCGGCGATCAGCTGACCGCTGTCAGTGGACTGAGCGAGCATCACAGTCCTGACAGAGACGGACAGGAGTTAGCCTACAGAGAGTTGACGAGTCCTGCAACAGACGGGGACGGCGGTCGGTCTCTTTCCTACCTGGCTAGGTTGTCACATATCCCGTGACCGCCGTATTTCGCCGGTTCCAGCGGCGCTCCAACCTTGCGCACCATCACCTTCAGGGTAACTCTGCGCCCTCGCAATCCTGCTTCCTGTAAACGCTTCTGCACCTCCATGGACAAGTTAGTCAGGAAACACTCCGCCTCATCGACCTGGTCACAGGAGTGAACGAGGGTTAGAGAGAGGAACGGGTAGGAAAAGAAGAAAGCACGGGTCAGAGGAGGGCGGCCTAACCCTGCTAAAGCGAATATTGTAGTTCATCTCAGCGGAGACGGACTTTCTCTCCTTCTCATAGCGGACAGGACGATCGTCGAGCCCCCTGCAGAAGCGGAACAAGGTTTGTCCGGTTCGGGGTCCAAACTTCTTCTGCAGCTGAGACAGAGACACCTGCTGGAGGTCTCCACACGACCTCACACCCATGGCAGCCAGCTTTCTGCCCATCACAGGCCCGACACCTACAAAAGAGACTATTAAACATGTACAACTCAAAGCCCGCAGACCAGCAGGTGGTGCTGCACCTACCTGGCAGGCTGGTCACTGGCAGGTCCCGGATAAAGTCGTCCACTTCTTCGGACTTTAAGAAGTACTGCCCTTCTGGTTTCGCCTTCCGGGTCGCCAGCCGAGCCAACAGGATGTTGGACCCTGCACAGACGGGCGGTCAGTTTGAGTTTGTATCTTAAATCCATGTGACGGTGCAAACACTCACCCATGCCCACTGAAGCACAGCATTTAGTTTTCTCCTTGATGTCCGCTCTGATGGCTTTGGCCAGATCATCTGGGCTGACGCCCAACTCGGCCAGCAGAGCGGAACCGTCTATCAACACTTCATCGCAGCTCAGAGCCTCGATGTCGTGGGTGTAGCTGCAAGGAACAAATAAATAAGAAGGTGTGCTCTGCATGTAAAGAAAGCGAGTTTAAGACTTCTTCTTCTTCTTACCCTGCCAGAGTCTCATACATGGTGAGAGCCACCTCTTTATAGGCCTCGAAATCATACGGGACGGACTGCAGCGAGGGACACAGCTGTTTGGCTTTGCCAAAAAACATCCCGTTCCTCACGCCCGCCTGTCTGTGAGAGACAGCGATGACTCGTTAGTACAAAATACAGATATTAGTGTTGTTTAATACAAATCAAAGTGCGTCCATACCTGGCCTCGTAGCTGCAGGATGCAATCTCTGCCATGGAGAGAGCAGAGGCATCCTGGTCCACTCCGTTGGGATGGGACTCTGGACTCTCTTGTGAAGGAGTTCTGTACAGATCCTCATCTGCCTTTTCTGAGAGACAGGACAAGGATGAAGATGAAGACATGTATATGAGACATACGCTGACAAACAGGTCAGGTGTGACGGTCTCACCAGGCTGAGGATGAGTGTGTCTCCTCTGGTAGTACTGCAGCTCCAGCTGAGGGTTGGCCCCGGCCCTCCGGGCCACTCGGCCCTCTCCCCGGTTACTGGTGACAGCTACGGGCTTCCCTGGAAGAGAAATCCATCGACTCAACCCGGAGCACTGACTGGATGTTTCACGCAGTGTAAACAGACAGAAAGCAGACTTACCTTTGAGCTCTGGCTGGTGTCGGATGCCCACAGACACAAAGAAACAGTCCATGTCCACATGAAGGATACACGACTTAACACTCGCACACGTACCTGAGCACACGGACAAACACACAGCTGATCATCAGCAATGAATCCACATGCATCCTCACAGGTTAACTAGAAGCAGCTGCACATTCGACACAGATATAGCCACTACCTTGCAGATATTATCATATATAATGATTCATATACATTTGGAAATCCTGTTTTTCATCCTTCCTTCACTGATGTAAAATGTAAATGTACTTTATTTATACAGTCCTTTCGGTGTACCAAAGTGCTTTACAGTAGACAATAAATAACGAGAACAATAGGTAAAAAACACAAAATAAAAACAATAAAATCGAATAATAACTGAGTTTAAGGTGTCGTCATACTACTGGGTGTTAAAAGCCATCCTATATAAGTGGGTTTTTAGCCTGGATGTAAAAAGGCCCAGGGCAGAAACAAGACGCATCTCGACGGGGAGCTGATTCCAGAGCCTGGGGACGGCGACGGAAAAACGCTCGGTCACCTCAGTGTTTGTATTTCGACCTGGGCACTTCCAGCAACAGCTGATCTTTGGACCTCAGAGCTGTAGCAGGATTGCGGACAGTTAAAAGCTCAGATAGATACGAAGGTGCGAGGCCGTTAGGAGCTTTAAAAACAAATGTTAAAAGTTTAAAATCAATTCTATAAAGGACAGGAAGCCGATGAAGGGATTTAAGAACAGGAGAGATGTGCGCACGTTTGTTGGTGTCAGTTAAAAGACGGGCAGCAGCGTTTTGCACGACTTGAAGTCGACTGAGGAAAGACTGAGGGACGCCGACATAAAGTGCATTACAATAATCTAACCTGGAGCTTATTAAAGCATGGATGCTTTCTCAAGGTCGTGACGGCTTAAAAACATTTTTACTTTGGCCAGGAGACGCAACTGAAAGAAACTCGTCCTGACGACGTTGTTGATACGTTTGTCAAACCTGAGGTCAAAGGTCACTCCCAGGTTTCTGACGGTTGAATTCAGCTTAGAGGACAGGGCGCCGAGGCCGTCGCAGTATTCCCGAATACAATATACTCAGTTTTGTCATCGTTTAGATAAAGAAAGTTTTGAGCCAACCACTGCTTAATATAAAATGATGGATCATTTTCTTTGTGGTCTGACTGCATCATCAACACTGACTCCATGGGAGGAGATATAATATATAATGATTGTCTGCTACGTGCACAGAGGTCAGGACACACTGACGCACGACTAATGTCAAATGACTTGAACTTGAGAAGTTGCTGTTACGTGGTGTGGACCACTGAGCCACCGTGACAGCCCATTACATAAAGACAGACGAATGAATCGCAGCATCAAAGTCACCTTCTCTTTCCTTTCCTACCTCGGCTGTCTGCAGACTGCTGAGCCACCGATTTCCTCAGCCGCTCTTTCCCAGGAAACGACGTGGCCCCCGCTGCTTTCCGTTTACTGTGCAGCTCGTTCACGTATTCGGAGAAGCCGGTCCTCCACGTGGAGATCTGGTGCAGCCGTGAGTGAGAGTAGTACTCGGAGATCAGACCGCCCGTCTGTGCCAGCAGCTGAGCTGAAGACTTCGAAGACGACGACGACGATGATGATGAGGAGGAGGACGACTTTTCAGTGGGAGGATCAAGTTTGGCTGTCGAGTCAGACGAGAAGCTGTGGTGACCTCCGTTCAGTCGAAGTGGGGAGGTCTGTTCAGGATTTGAATTCACTTGACACGGTGGCCGCAGCTGTTTTAGCAGTGCGTGGCTTTCTGTGGCTTTTAGAGCCTCCTGGTAGGTTGGAGGTGGAGGTGGAAGTCTCTGCTCAGATTGCTTTGGAGGACTGTGGGGGAACTCATACGGGTCAGGTTTGGTCTGAGACCGTCCTGCAGGACTCTGAGGTTCCTCCTCTGAACTCTTGTCCCTGTCGACAGAGGGTTTGTCTGTAACAGGCGACAGCTCCTCTGGATTTAAGGCACCGTTAACGAGGTGAGTGTGTCCGTTGGTCAGTGGGAGAGGATCTTCTTGCATTTCAGTTGTTTTAGAAAGGCTCAACATGTCCGGTGAGGTCTGCAATAATCCGTTTCTGTGAGACGAAGAAGAGATTTAATGTAACAAGACGTTTGAAACACCTCGCACCTCTAACATCAAAGTGTCGTACTCACATTTTTAACTCCGCCTCCTTGCAGCCACTCCGGGAACGGCTGCAAGAAGAGTTGATCTGAGGTTGTTGTTGGCCGGCTCTCTGCTGCTGCTGCTGGAGGAGGTTAGGATGAGGGTTAGACGGTACGTATGTGTGTAAAGGACTTCTGTGCCTGGGATCTGTATGACTAGATTGGGGGTTAATGAAGCGAGCTGCAGAGCTTTGCTGGATGGACTGAGGTTGGACGTTGCCTTGGCTAGGTCGGCTGTGGCTGGGGTAAGGAGGGATGGAGTTGAAGCTGGGTGAAGGCGGCTCGTGGTTGAGAGCCGAACGCTGTGGCGGATGGATGCTCGGCTGAAGCGGCCCGTGGCTCGGTCCTGCCGTCTCCGAGGTCTGCCGCAGAGTCACGCCGGGGAAGAGCGGGCCTTTCTGTTTGGCGTACAGCTGGTACTGCAGGTACGGCAGCAGGTGCCCAGCCTTCACACTGTCGTTAGACACACACAGTGATTTTTAGAGAACATTGTGGAACATAATCCGACATGAGCACGAGACTGGTTCACCTGAACACACCTGTCAGTGATCCACTCCGGCTTGATGACCTTCTCCCCTTTGAGCTCTTGGATCTTGCTGTTGGGCAGATTGTTGGCGATGATGTGGGTGGTCTTGGAGCGCGAGTAGTAGACGTGGAACTGCCCGCCGTGCAGCATCATCAGCCGGCGTAGCTCGTCTGCACTCGGCTCTGCTCGGGAAAGACATCACAACTCATCACCATGACAACAAAAAAAAACGACTCCCTAACTCCTGAGGCGGCACGATCGATCGATGATCGTCACGTTGCCTCGGTTTCCACTTCATAACTTCTTGACTCAGCATGCTACCCAACTCCTGATACAGGCTACGATCACCCTGCGTCTCGATTACTACTGATACGTAGTAAAAAGTAAGTGAAGAGTAAGGACGCACTGCAACAGGTGTGTTACCTGTGTATCCGTTGACATAGATGGACACTCCGGTGAAAATGCTGGAGCATGCTCCTTCCTTCTGTTTTTCTCTGGGGGCGTCCAGCTTGAACTGCTCGTCCAGCTTCGACACTTTGGCGGCCATGTAGCCGCCCTGCAGACAGAGCGAGGTGTTAGAAGATCGTCACACACACACACTGTACATGTCGCTGCGTGATACTCACCCTCTCAGCCCAACCATTGTCACCACCGGCATTGGCTTTTTTCTTCATCCACCCATCTCGACTCATGCTGAGCTGCCTGAAAGCACAAGAGGAGGAGGAGGAGGAGGAGGAGCTGATCATTTTCAGGTTCACCTGTATGCAGACGATGCAGTTATTTACAGGAAACCTTGTGTCACCTGAAACTTGTTCTTATAGTACTGTAGTACTGTACTGATAGCAGTCTGAATGACGCCCAGTTGCTCAAACAAACCACCTGTAAAGACACCCAGGCTGTAAACATGTTTATTTCTGCTGTGAAGTTGGACATTTGGAACTGGGGACTTATGGAGACTGACTCACTTGGTTGTTATCTTGTTTTAGCTCAATGTTATCTCGTTGGTATCTGTTTTAGCTTGGTGTTAGCTTGGTGTTATCCTGTTGTTATCTTGTTTTAGCTCAATGTTATCTTGTTTTAGCTTGTTGTTAGCTCGGTGTTATCTTGTTTTAGCTTGTTGTTAGCTCGGTGTTATCTTGTTTTAGCTTGTTGTTAGCCTGGTGTTATCTTGTTTTAGCTTGTTGTTAGCTTGTTTTTAGCTTGGTGTTATCCTGTTTTAGCTTGGTGTTATCCTGTTGTTATCTTGTTTTAGCTTGGTGTTATCTTGTTTTAGCTTGGTGTTATCCTGTTGTTATCTTGTTTTAGCTTGGTGTTATCCTGTTGTTATCTTGTTTTAGCTTGGTGTTATCTTGTTTTAGCTTGGTGTTATCCTGTTGTTATCTTGTTTTAGCTTGTTGTTATCTTGTTTTAGCTTGGTGTTATCTTGTTTTAGCTTGGTGTTATCTTGTTTTAGCTTGGTGTTATCCTGTTGTTATCTTGTTTTAGCTTGTTGTTATCTTGTTTTAGCTTGGTGTTATCTTGTTTTAGCTTGGTGTTATCTTGTTTTAGCTTGGTGTTATCTTGTTTTAGCTTGGTGTTATCTTGTTTTAGCTTGGTGTTAGCCTGTTGTTGGCTTGGTGTTATCTTGTTTTAGCTTGTTGTTATCTTGTTTTAGCTTGTTGTTATCTTGTTTTAGCTTGTTGTTATCTTGTTTTAGCTTGTTGTTAGCCTGTTGTTGGCTTGGTGTTATCTTGTTTTAGCTTGGTGTTATCCTGTTGTTATCTTGTTTTAGCTTGTTGTTAGCCTGTTGTTGGCTTGGTGTTATCTTGTTTTAGCTTGGTGTTATCCTGTTGTTATCTTGTTTTAGCTTGTTGTTAGCCTGTTGTTGGCTTGGTGTTATCTTGTTTTAGCTTGTTGTTATCTTGTTTTAGCTTGGTGTTATCCTGTTGTTATCTTGTTTTAGCTTGTTGTTATCTTGTTTTAGCTTGGTGTTATCTTGTTTTAGCTTGGTGTTATCCTGTTGTTATCTTGTTTTAGCTTGTTGTTAGCCTGTTGTTATCTTGTTTTAGCTTGTTGTTAGCTTGGTGTTATCCTGTTGTTATCTTGTTGTTAGCTTGGTGTTATCCTGTTGTTATCTTGTTTTAGCTTGGTGTTATCTTGTTTTAGCTTGTTGTTATCCTGTTGTTATCTTGTTTTAGCTTGGTGTTAGCTTGGTGTTATCTTGTTTTAGCTTGGTGTTATCTTGTTTTAGCTTGGTGTTATCTTGTTTTAGCTTGGTGTTATCCTGTTGTTATCTTGTTTTAGCTTGTTGTTAGCCTGTTGTTATCTTGTTTTAGCTTGTTGTTAGCTTGTTGTTAGCTTGGTGTTAGCTTGGTGTTAGCTTGGTGTTAGCTTGGTGTTAGCTTGGTGTTAGCTTGTTTTAGGTTGGTGTTATCCTGTTTTAGCTTGTTTTAGCTTGTTGTTAGCCTGTTGTTGGCTTGTTTTAGCTTGTTGTTATCTTGTTATTAGCTCAGTACAGTAAGTAAGTAAACATGTTTATTTCTGCTGTTTAGTTTGGACATGGGGACTTATGGAGCCAGCCTCAAGTGGACGTTAGAGGAACTGCAGTTTGTGAGAATTAAACATAGGAACCTATAGAGGATGCCACTTCAAACCAGGTTAATTTGTATATTAAATTGATTGATTCCGAAGTTGTGTTGGTACATTTATGTCTGTTAATGTTCATTAATAATGCACAACTATAAAGACACACACACACACACACACACACACACACACACACACAACATGTGTCATAACAGTTGTGCATTATTACATGTGTGTGTGTGTGTGTGTCTGTCTGTCCAAGGGCACCATGTGGCACTCTCACTTAGCCTTTAGCTTAGCATAGTTAATGTTGCATGTCGCCGCTGCGCCATGACAGCGGTGTATAACATCATGCGTGAGTTCGATACCCGCCTGTAAACACACACACACACACACACACACACGCACACGCACGCGCACGCACACGCACGCACACACGCGCGCGCGGTGGCTACTTACCTTTGTATGCTGTCACACTCACACTTCTCTCTGCAGATAACACACAGTATGTGTGTTTATGTATGTGTGTGTGTGTGGGTCTGTGTGTGTCTTTGAAAAGGAGCTCCTCCACACGGTCCGCTCTCCTCCTGCAGCTCCGCTCTGCTCCTCAGATCACCTCCTTTACTCCTCCGCGCTGCCACGCCATGGCTGTCCGACGTTTGGGCTCCCACTCCCGGTCCTCCTGCTCTCCGGTTCCGCCGCCTCTTGTTGTCGGTCCATTTGCTTTTTTTTTTTCTTCCTCCACACAGAGAGAGTCAAGCGAGCAAAAAGACAGGTGGGAGACATGCAACTTCCGGTGGTTCATTTCAAAATAAAACACTGGGCGACACTTAAGGAGGCAAACAAAAAGAAACTGCAGTTTGCAAACGTCCACTTGAGGCTGGCTCCAGAAGTGAGTCAGTTATCAAGCTAAAACAATATAACAACGAGCTAACAACAAGCTAAAACAGGCTAACAACAAGCTAAAACGGGCTAACAACAGGCTAACAACAAGCTGAAACAGGCTAACAACGAGCTAACAACAAGATAACATTGGGCTAAAACAGACTAACAACAAGCTAACAACAGGCTAACAACGAGATAACATTGAGCTAAAACAGATTAACAACAAGCTGCAACAGCCTAACAATAAGATAAAACAGGGTAACAACAAGCTAACAACAAGCTATCAATGAGCTAAAACAGGCTAATAACAAGCTAAAACAGGCTAACAACAAGCTGAAACAGGCTAACAACAAGCTGAAACAGGCTAACAACAAGCTAAAACAGGCTAACAACAAGCTAAAACAGGCTAACAACGAGCTAAAACAGGCTATCAACAAGCTGAAACAGGCTAACAACGAGTTAACAACGAGATAACATTGAGCTAAAACAGGCTAACAACAAGCTAATAACAAGCTAAAAGTGAGTCAGTTATCAAGCTAAAACAATATAACAACAAGCTAATAACAAGCTAAAACAGGCTAACAGCAAGCTGAAACAGACTAACAACGAGCTAAAACAGGCTAACAACGAGATAACATTGAGCTAAAACAGATTAACAACAAGCTGCAACAGCCTAACAATACGATAAAACAGGGTAACAACGAGCTAACAACAAGCTAAAACAGGCTAACAACAAGCTATCAATAAGCTAAAACAGGCTAATAACAAGCTAAAACAGGCTATCAACAAGCTAAAACCGGCTAACAACAAGCTAAAACAGGCTTTAACAAGCTAAAACAGGCTAGCAACAAGCTAAAACCGGCTAACAACAAGCTAAAACAGGCTAATAACAAGCTAAAACAGGCTAGCAACAAGCTAAAACCGGCTAACAACAAGCTAAAACAGGCTAATAACAAGCTAAAACAGGCTAGCAACAAGCTAAAACCGGCTAACAACAAGCTAAAACAGGCTAATAACAAGCTAAAACTAGATAACAACACTGGAAGTGCCAAAATAAAAACAAAAAACATGCAGTTCCTCAAACGTCCACTTGAGGCTGGCTCCAGAAGTGACTCCATAAGTCCCCATGTTAAAATGGCCAACTTCATTCATCTTTGTTAATGGGCTTTAAAGTAGGGCTGTCAAATTAATATGGAAGTGTGTTTTGTATTCACTTGAAAAACTTGTAAAACTTGTAACTTGTAAAACTTGTACAGAGTAATTATTTTTCTGTTTTTCGTGGTAATTTTTTCCCGCACTTTCTACCTTTATTGACTCATCAATAAAGAGTCACCATAGATCCATTGGAGTCACTTGCAGGTTGCTCTCTCTGAATTTCAGAGTGTCTCGATAACTCTGGGGAAAAAAAATTACCACGAAAAACGGAAAACAATTTGTTTTGAAAAACAGGGGGAAATGCCATCTTGCTTGTCCAAATGATACTTCCCTAGCCTGTCTCTCCTGTCCTTGTACTATTGATTTATAATTATCTCTCCTGACAGCCTCAGTAAAAAACAGGACAAATAAGGGAAGTGCACGAGACATGCAAAAGACAGGACACACACACACACACACACACACACACACACACACACACACACACACACACACACACTCTCTCTCTCTCTCTGTCCCTGTCTGAACGTGGCCTTACTGTGCGTGTAGTCAGAGGTTTGTCCTGAGACGCTCATTGAATATGACACATGTTTTTCATTGATATGATATGATATATTTTTTGTCAGGTTCCTGTCATATTTTGTCTGGACCAAAAGATATATTATTTTTTTCCAACGTAATTTATTTTGAAAAACCAAATCCGCTCCACTTCCGGTGCTCCTGTCGCTTCTCTCAGGTAACTTGACCCAGCTCGTCTTGTTTTTAGCCTGTTGTGTTGTAATGAGTGTGTCAGTTTAAAATCTCTCTCTCTCTCTCTCTCACACTCACACTCACACTCACACTCTCACACACACACACACACACACACACACACACACACACACACACACACACACACACACACACACACACACACACACACCGGGCCAGCCGTCGGTGCGCGTGACGTTGCTTTGTAACCGTGCAGAGGGTTCACGCGCCCACGCAGGCTGCTCTCCTGCGGCAGACAGTGTGTGTGTGTGTGTGTGTGTGTGTGTGTGTGTGTGTGTGTGTGTGTGTCCTCAAACGGCCCTGCGCTAACGGCCGTGACGCAGAGGCACGTGCGAGACAGAACGAGCCAGCAGCGGCAGCGTAACGTCCGGCTGAGGCACGCGGCGGGCTCATTGATCTCTCACATCCATCCGCCTCATTAAATAGTGCGTGTATCACAGACAGGAAGCCGCTGACCCCGATACATGCCGTGTCCCGAGGAGCCCCCTCATTGGCTGTTCTCTGTTGCTATGGCACCAGACATCAGATGCTGAACTTGTGTGTGTGTGATATAAGATGTCCTCCTTTCTGAGACGCTGAACTACTGAAGGCAACTTGGAAGAGCTAAAAACTGTCTCCATAAGTCCCCATGTTTCACAGCAGAAATAAACATGTTTACAGCCTGGTACAAAAAACAGTTTTGGTCTCTGTAGCTAATTTCCCCGTTCATGACAACTGTACTGAGGGTGAATTTATATACAACTCACCTGTTCACATTATATTAAGGCTTAAAGTTATGCAGGATTAAGAGCGTGGACGCTTTGATTGACAGGTGGGTGTGGTTACAGGTGGCCCACCTACAGCGGCTCAGAAAGGACAAACTAAACACTGGCTCTAGATCAGGGGTCCCCAAACCTTTTTTGGTGCGGGCCACATCACATGGTTTCAGTGATGGGGTCAGTCTATAACTGAAATGATTTCACTCCCACCAGGATTTCGCAGCTTTTTTAAAAATAGTTGCGGCCTAAAATGCCTGATGTTGCATGAGGTTTTCAAAAAAATCGCGGTGAAAGTTGCTTTTTACATTTTTGTTGGGGGAGGAAGTGAAAGTTGCGATAAGTTGCGATTCGACAGTCGCGGCGAGGGCGCAGCGAGCACTAGGTCCACGGCCCAGGGAAATGGTGAGGTCCGGACAAGAGGGCGCTGTAAAGCTCGCGGCCGGAGCCGTGAGCCACCTTAACCCCCGGAGCCTTTCCAAGCTGACCCAGAGCCGGTCGTGGTGCACCGCCGCAGAGGAAATGCGCCCGCGGAGGCCAGCCAGCTCCGGGGAGAGGTCCCACGAGGGGATCCTCCCGCACCGTACGGCCGTCCCTGACCCGCCGAGTTGATCACGAGCAAAGTCACGTCAGAATATACCATTGATGTGTGAGGGGATAAAAATTAGCTAGCACTGTAAATAGTTCGTAAATAAGGTAGATTTTAATTAGAATGCCAAGCTTAATCATGAAGTGTGGATATTTTATAATAGGAAAATGCAGTTTTGAAAAACAGGCCATGTTTAGAGGGATTGTTTCGGATCGTTAAGTCGGCCCCTCCAATTGTTTAGGCGGGCCGGATGTGGTCCGCGGGCCGTAGTTTGGAGACCTCTGATCTAGATATTTTCACATTTCATAGTTTCTACTCCAAGGAGTGGATGAGGCAGCGAGGCAGCGATGAGCAACTATACCACTCTATCTATCTATCTATCTATCTATCTATCTATCTATCTATCTATCTATCTATCTATCTATCTATCTATCTATCTATCTATCTATCTATCTATCTATCTATCTATCTATCTATCTATCTATCTATCTATCTATCTATCTATCTATCTATCTATCCAAACCCAAGACAGTGACCAAAAGTCACCAAGAGGGATTCAGAGCGATCTCTTCAACTTCATCATTCATCCGATTACAGAAAAAAACACACTTTGCATCAAAGGGAGCCTGATCTCTTGTATTTTTTTTTTCTAAAAACAGAGCATCAAATATTGCACAGTAAAAACACAAACAAGTGAACATATTAAAAAATAAGAGTCATTAAAACCTTCATTAGAAAAAGACGCAGGCAGACTTTGGAGAGAGTGGTTTTTAAAGAGTCCTCTCCTGTTTCTGGCCTCGGAGAAAAAATCGATTAATTCCAAAGCATGAAAAACACTTCACACATGAAATCGCACCTACAACTTGAGTACAAAGTGTCTGTCACCGTAGAACATTTGGCAAATGATTAGAGAAGTCCATAGCACACGAAACTCTTCTAATCCAACAACAACGAGGAAGAAGAAGGTGCATCCGTGAGAAGTTGAAACATTGTTCCTTCAGAAGACTTTGCACACAGTAATAAGACTCGGGCATCCTATGAGGATGAGCAGACTCCATCAGTGCTGTCCTGTCAGCTGCATAGAGATCCAGAGTTTTTGTAAATTCTCCCCTCGTTAGTTAAGTTTGGCACTGATGCGTATCCACTGAAGGGCCTGTCTGGTGTATTGGACTGCGTGAGCGATGCTACTGTGAAGAGTCAAAGGTCCAGACAAAGTATTCAAGTAGTTGAAGAACTCTGTAATGAAAAAGAAGGACACTTTTGTCAGGCATGGCTTGTTTGAACACACACAAGCACAGAGCAGCTCCTCTGCATACCTTTGTTCTCCTTCGCGAGGTTGTCTGCCACCTCCCAGTACTCGTAGCTGTACAGGACACTGTTGGTAATGTTCAGGTGGTTTGCAGCCATCTGGTGGATGCGTTGGGGAATGCTTATGAGAGAGGGTAAGTTGTTGCTGCCCCCGTGTGAACCCTGTCTGGGATGTTTGGCATTGGGTGAGAGTGAAGAAGGAAGTCCTCCTGCTCCCCTGAGGTGTTAAAGACACAATGATGGCGGTCAATGAAGGTTCAGCAAATGAGTTTAACACACAGCTCTGTAAATATGTAGCTATTATCCACCTACTTCCCAGAGTCGCTCCAGCAGGGTGGTGTAGAAGGCACTTTGGGAGAACTCTGCAATGACACCAGACCAAAATGTTCACAAAACAATCAAATTTCCTGTAAATGACACATCAGACTTGTTTTCGTAGACGCACCTTGAAGTAGTCCAGCAGAACTTTGGAGTATTTCAGTGCGTGGTCCTTCTTCAAACGAAACATTTGCCAGTAAAGGAGGGCAAGGCATCGGAAACTGTGGGCACACGAGCGCAAGAGTCAGAGAGACTGACCACAAATCATCCCCGACGTGCAGGTCCTTCAGCGTGATGGTGATAGATGTGGAACAAACAGAGGAGATGACATACGCACCACAGAACCGCCAGCTGTTTGTCTTCCTGTCTCGCCCCGGGGCCGGAGTGGCTCTTCAGCCTCATTGCATACCTTTAAGACACAGGACTGTTAACAATGGAGCTGCAGTCCGTGTGTGTGTTTGTTCTCTGAGGGTCCAAACTGCATTGCAAAAAATTACCTAATGAGCTCCACCGTCTCTGAGTACATGGTGTAAGGAGACTTTGCCTCTAGTGGCCCTTCCTCCATCGCTTTCCCACATTCCATGAAGGAGAGAGCAGCGTCCATGTAATTCACAGCCTTCCCGAGCTTGTCCACCTGGAAAGAATGACCAATCCAACACAGACATGAGAGTGAATATCAAAGGAATACTGCAGAAGGTCGTGCCCGAGGCTCGGGGTGACACAGGCTGGTTATTCTTGGATGTACCAGTGTAACAAAACATGGCATGTACAGTATATAAGGCACATTTTGGAGCATGTTGCATGTATGCATTTTCCTTTTTGCTTAGCTAGGCTAAACACGTCCAGTACCATCTTCTGGGCTGAGGGATATGTTCTTCTTCAGCCTGGCCACGTGTAAAATATCAAAAAGTATAATGTACGTTTCTCCGTGAAGCACGTTGGAAGCAAACGTCCTCTGTAAATAAAGTTTTGTTTGCTTGCTGAACTGAACAAACAGAAATGAAACTCCACTTTCTGCTGAGTGACAAAACAAATGGCTGCAACATCCCAGCGCTCAGTCAAAGACGGAGGGCTCACCATCGCGTCAGCGCGGTGCTTCATCCTTTTTGCTTCATGTAAGTAGTACTCGGCATGGTGAGGACTAGGAAGACGGATACAGAAGAGTGTTAGAGAAACAGCGTTTCATGTCGGCAGTCTGGTTTGCGCTGTGTGGACGTATGACTGCTCACGTTTCGTGGTTTGGCACGGTCCCCCGGTGCCCCGCAGGACCCCAGGACTCGGATGGTGGGTGGGGCTGTTTGGACACTTTTACGCATTCCACCTCCATCTTGGGCTGTAGAGGTCAAAAAAGAGGTGAAATGAACCAAAATGCTGCAAGAAATTAAGATGACTTAAACACGTTCTTTTTCAATGTGTTACCTTTATAGCAGAATCGCTTTTCTTGTCTCTGTTCTTGTGGACGTGGGGCTGCTCTACAGTCTTGGTTTTGGAGGGAGGCTTGGCGGACTCGGAGCTGACGGACAGTGGAGAGAGGGGCGACAACGGCCTCTTGCTGTCCAAGTACTCCTCCAAGTACCTGCAAGTACACACACCTGTTATGTACATCACTGTGCGGTGAATACAGTTCGGCGTGTTTGGTGTTTTCTTACCCGTTGTGCGTAGTCTCAGTCACAAAGCTGTGCTCGGCCGTGTGAGCTGAAGACTCTGTGCGGCCTGAGAGGTCATTCGTGTGAGGAACACTCCTCTTGCTCTCTTTGTGTGACACACCGTTCTCCAACTGGTCAAACACAAATACACATTTTCAGCTCGTATCGATGCTTTCGGACTCATATTAACGTACCAAAACATGTATCGAGTTCAAAAGAACACGCCGTCTACCTTGCGTTTCCTTTTGCCGTCTTTCGTCGCAGTCTCTGGGACGTACAGGTGTTTCATAGCCTCTCTTTGCTTGTCCTTGGTGGATGAAGAGGAGGAGGAACAGGGGGCCTTTTTAACAACGGGGCCAGTAGTGCTGTCCGGGACCCTTTTGAGGAGACAGAGGTCTATCTGCACCACCAGGTTTCTAAGCCCCCGCTGGGCAGGCGCCGTAGCTTTTTCAGCTCGCCCGAACGGGACCAAGGTGTAGAGTTTTTGCTTCCCCTCGCTCGGATTGCCCGAGGTGGATCCTCTGGGGTGCACCACCTTCGACCCGCTGGCGTCAGACGTGCCTCTCTTCGGATCGGGTCTCTTGTGGGAGGTAGAGTCTGCTGGCACTTTGGTGATCGGAGCCCGACACTCGGGTTCTGAATCTGAATCCGAAGAGGAGGAGGCAGAGGACGAGGAGGACGGTATGCGAGGAGTAGAGGAGCGCGGTGAAGGAGGTGAAGGGTCTTGCTTCTCTTCCTCACTCCTGCCTAACTTTTTTGTCCTCCCCTGCTGGTGTGACTCGTCCTGAAGGCGTTGTCTCGGTTTTGGTCTGGTTTGCCATTCGTGTCTATGTTGCTGCTCCCTCCTCCGACTATTTTCCCCTCTTGATGTCTCCTCTCTCTTCCTCTGCCTCTCGATCACTTCCTCCTCCTTCTCCTCCTCCTCTTCCTCCTCCTCTTCTTCTGCTGAACTCTGGATCCAGGGACGTCTCAGTAGCTGCTCCTCCGCCAGCCTCCTGTCTTGCTTTCTCTCCTGCTTCCCTTGTTGTTTGTCTTTTTGTCTCTCCTGTTTTCTCTCTTGTTTTCTCCCGTCTGTTTGGGTCAGATGTTCTCCTCTGTGTTCCACCTCTTGCTCCTTGTACTGGGGTTTTTTCGGTGTTGCTTTTGTATGGTTAACATGCACAGGAGTTGGGGCTGCAGCCTCGCAAGACTTGGCCCTTGGAGGTTTTAGGCTAGGGTTTGATCTGGAGTTTAACCCTGTATTAGAATTAGCAGCACTTTTAGAGGGAGACTGGGAATGGGAACTATGGCCAGGGTTAGGTTCACGGCTTGTGGGAGCTAAGTGCTTTGCCCTTGTGGGACTGTGTTGTGAGCTAGACTGAAACGAAGGCCTGAGCTTGTGGTTGGAGTTTTGGTTAGATCTGCTACTCTGGATTTGCTCAAACTGTGGCACGTGTTTGGCTTTGGGAGCCTCGGAGAGCTGTTTAGAACCTGAATGGAAGTTAGGCTTGGGTCTAGACTTGTGGCTGTTGCTCTGATTAGAGTTTAACGCAGCAGGAGCCTTGGGTTTGCTTAGGCTTTGGTCTTGTTTCTGTGTGAGTTGAGCTTTGGGCCGGTGTTGATGAGGCGTCTGAAGGTGAGTACTGTTCGCAGGCTTGCACTTGGTATCGGTGTTAGGCGGCGGGGCAATCCATGACCTATTTTTTGTCCTGTGGGGATTGGTTGTTAGGCTAGGTTGTGTTTGGTTCTGACTCTGAACCTCAGGGTAGTGACAAACCCTGGAAGGAGCAGGTAAGCTGGGACTGGGGCTTCTTGGAGGGCCCCTAGGTATAGGACTAGGGCTACGGCTGGCTCCCGGGCTCCCACGTGGACTGGGACAAACACTTGGAACCGGACTTAGGATCAGGCTGTGCCTCGGGCTAGGGCTGGGACTTGGGCAGGTGCTGGGGAATGGGCTGGGACTGGGACAGTAGCTATAACCGGGGCTGGGTAAAGGGCTGTTGTTGTTGCTGTAATGGAACTGTGGGCTAGGAATGGGGCTTTGGCTGGGGCTGTATTCCTGATTGCTGTCCCAGAACCTTGCTGGAGATGGGGCTCGTTGGATGTGGGGAGAAGGAAGGCGTCCTGGAATACTCTGGGAGGATTCCTGTTCACTCCTAGAAGATTTTTTCTGGGATTTCTTCAGCCATTTATCCAACTGCCAATGGGCAGCAGAGGGGCGGTCAGTCTGAAGAAGAAGAGGGAAACAAATGTCAGCCACAAAACAGACGCTTTTACAATGAATAATGGAGCTAGTGCCCAAAACTGCAGTTCCTCTAACGTCCACTTGAGGCTGGCTCCAGCAGTGAGTCAGTCTCCATAAGTCCCCATGTTTCACAGCAGAAATAAACATGTTTACAGCCTGGTACAAAAAACAGTTTTGGTCTCTGTAGCTAATTTCCCCGTTCATGACAACTGTACTGAGGGTGAATTTATATACAACTCACCTGTTCACATTATATTAAGGTTTAAGAGCGTGGACGCTTTGATTGACAGGTGGACGCTGTTACAGATGGTTTGTTTGAGCAACCAGGCGTCATTCAGCCGCCAACAATTCAGGTCTTTGCTGATTTTTAAATGGAGGTGGAAGAAGTAGAAGAACATGGTTGCAGCCAGTGCCGCATATTTTGAGCTTCAGCAACCTGTGAATGACGTCACTAATGCTAAATACATTATATATATATATATATATATATATATATATATATATATACAGTATATATATATATATATATACAGTATATAATATATATATACTACAAAGACAACCTGTCAACCTGTCGTTGCATCTCTGTTGGTCAAACATGAACTTTTAGGTTCATCTGGTGACTGATTTGGAGCAGTCTAAAATAGTCTCAATATTTATCTGAGATTGTCGGAGTGAAGATGCCTCACCAGGCAGATTTATGTATTATGTAAGGTCAGCTTTAGTTGACTTTGGACTCCTGCAGGCGAGGAGGATGGTCGCTCTATCATGAAAATGGATGTACGTTGGAAATATGTTGGAGAGGCCGACTTCTATAACCAGAGGACAGACTGCAGAGTATGATGAATATATGTAAACCTTTGGCAACGTGAACAATCATCTGCCGTGTGTCGTTTAGTGTTCTCGGCAACCGTGACTACTTATTTTATGGATTCATTTAGCAATAATTATTATTGTTGTGGTTGTTGTGTATTTGTGCATGTGAAATATAAGTTAAAATGAAAATATTGTTAAAAAAATGAAAGAGTGACTTGATATAAAGGATATTTTTGCAGGAAACATGCAACAAAAATTTAAGAGGCGATCATTCGACAGGTGAAACATCTTAATCAGGAGTATAAACTTAGTTAACTAGAAGTTAGTAGTAGCAGAAAATATATAAATATGAATACTCGTCTCAAAACAGTACTTACGTGCAGACTGTGAGTAAACCCACTACACTACATTCCACCAACATCTCCGTATACTCGAGTTAAAAGATGATGCAAGCATCTAAGAGTTACGTTTAACCACGAGAGGAATGACATACTGTGTGTGTGTGTGTGTGTGTGTGTGTGTGTGTGTGTGTGTGTGTGTGTGTGTGTGTGTGTGTGTGTGTGTGTGACACATACCACAACACTGTCACACTGCAACAGAGCTACGTTCACTGCACATAACACACCTCACACACTCGGCGACAGTTCAAACTGAGAATGAGAAGACTTTTTGAAAAATCCAGCTGACACTGTAGCGTCCGCTCGGCAGCATACTCACTGCACGGCCTCACAGTCCACATCTGTGCTCACAGAAGCTCAACCCCCGTCCAATTATGCCAAATGACTCACTTAATGTTTGCTTAACAACTGGCTTGGTAACCGTGAGAATGAGAACACAAGAGAAAGCTGAGTCAAGTTTTTACTTGAGTATTTAAAAAAAGAGGATACTCACAGCTGGACAGCAAACTTCTCCCTCTCCCTCTCTCTCTCTCTCTCTCTCTCTCCGCTGACCAAAGGCTAAATTAAACCTCTGCTCCTCAAGTCAAACAGTGACCCCCCTCCCCACATTGCTCGCCCTCTTTCCAGGGAAGACACTGCATCTCTTGTACCGTCTCCCCTCCTTCTTTTTCTGTCCGTCCCTCCCTCCCTCTCTCCCTCGCCCTCTCTCTCACTCGCTACCTGGAACTCTGGATTTTCTGCTTCCATAACTCCAACCCCCATCCCCTTCCACGGGAGGACATTTAAACAGTCCACGTAAATGAAAAACACATGGCGTCCTCCTCACCCACCTCCTCACACCCCAAACACACTCCCCTCCCTCTCTATAGGGGCCCAAATGTAGTGCATGTTTAGTAATGCAGTCCACTCTGTCATACAGGGCCTTCCATTCATAAAAGAGGAGCGGGCTTCCCCCCTTTCATTCCCCACATAGCACACATCTCAAACCAACTCCCACACCTCCAAAAAAAAACCAATCACCCTGTACACGCTCTGTACAAATTCAATAACTATCACAAGACAGAGAAGGTAGCTTCTGTTTGTGGATGTCAGTGCTGAGACAGGAGGTCTGATGACTTCCATGTCCTGGGGGCTTTCCTCTTTAAGACTGGGCATGTTGACATGACACCCAGGCACTAATTCCCGAAGCTACCTCTGCAACCTTCCCCCACCCAGCATTCCTCACTCCTCCGTCCCTCCCCACACCTGCCGTCAACTGCCTCAAGGCCACCACTCCCTTTAGAGGATTCACCCAAAGGAGGAAGACAGAGACTGTTGATACCTCCTTGCTGTTGCACGGCGGCCGTGTTGTATTGGCGGGCGACGGCGGATCCGGGTTCACTTCTGGACTCCGGCTGGGGCTCCGGGAGTGACGGCTGCTGCTGCCGCCGCTGCTGCTGCTGCAGGCGGACTCGGCGGAGCAGTCGGAGGCCGAAGAGTCGGAGCTGGAATGTCTCACCCGTCTGCCATGTGTGTGCGCTCGCTGTGCCGACAGGCTGTCAGTCAACACACAAACAAACATTAGAGAGGGGTCAGCGTGGGTGCACGGCCCGAGTGGAGCAGACAACCATCACATCCACATTATGCACACGTGACGTTTGTAATCCATTACCTGTGTCCATCCCAGGAAGACGACTCATGAGTTACCTTCGGGAAGAAACAGGAACAGAAACAAGTCAGGTGCAGCGGTGTGTACTGGGTGTGTACAAGACATTAAACTATACCAGAAAAACAGGCATTCTTTAGGAGGAGCTGGCACACTCTCTCTCTTTCTCTCTCTCTCGCTGCACACACAACAGTATGAAGACACGTCCACGTGGTCGTACAAGATGTGTCTGTTTTTATTAACGTTAAAAGTCCCTTCATAGACTTTCAACAGACATTTGATCCTGATCTCAGTCAGCTGAGAAAACGGATGGATCGGTGTTATTGTTTAGTCCGACAGTTGTATGGATGAGGCACAAGTTGGCTTGTGGCCTCGTCGGGGTCACGGTGGGGTCAATCCCAGCCGACTTGCATCCTGGTAGACAAGTCGGCAGCTCGTCACAGGGCACATAGAGACAATCAACCATTCACACTCACATTGACGCCTACGGACAATTTAGAGTCACCAATTAACTTATTAAGTGCTTGGGAGGAAGTACCCGGAGAGAACATGCAAACACAGCAGCCGAACCTTCTTGTTGTGAGGCCAATAACATTGATGTGTCTCGTTAGTCAGCATTAATAATAAAGAACATTTTTATCTTTAAAGCACTTTGCAGGGATCTGATTGTTCACCCACCCGCTGAGTGTCCTCATCGTCACTGCTCAGCTTCAGGTCATCAGCGAGCATCCTGTAGGCAAAGAGACGCGGTCACGAGAAATCACGAGAGGCACCGACATGACATTCATAAATAATAAAACTCTGATGTGGATCGGTCACACGATGATGATAGGAGATACAGCACATCGGAGAGGTGTCTGCTCCTGTAGGCTTTTGTTGATACGCCTGATCCACAGTTAAGATGTTGTACGACGAGGTTTATTTGTATAAAACTTGAGACGAGTGTTGCATCCAGTACGTTAAAATGAGCAGCAACATAACTGATAAAGATTCATAATGTGTGTTACATAACGAAGGGCCGCGTGCTAACGTGGAACATGTGCTTCACACTAAAAAAAGAGGATGCAACAAACATCAGTGTCCACTGAATGTGAACTGACCTTTGACCTGCCCCGTGTCACGCAGCCTGAAACACTCTCTACGTGTCGACCTATCATTACCGCGTTCCCCTGCGGCTGTACAGACGAGGACGTTTTTCTGATTTGTATCAGATTTTACAGAAACCATAAATCCCGCCTGTGATGTGTTACGTCGTCCGTGTGCGTGCCACAGCGAGCAGCGTCTCGGGCTCGATGACCTTTGTGTGGATCGTGTTTCCTCGTGTCCGACTTACGATTTGTGAGGTGCCACGTGAGGGCGTCGGGTCATTCGCAGCTGAACATCCCCCCGACCTTACAGACAGAGACACACAGGCAGGAGAGCATGTATAAATACTGAACAGACCAAATGATGTGCAGACGTGTTAGTCAGTGAATACATACTTTGCCTTTGGTGTGTACTTGGTAGTTTTGCCTCCTTGGGAAAGAGAAAGAACAACAGGCAGTGAGGACTGCACATGTTTGCAGTAAACTGTAGACATCATCCTTTTCATGCATGCATGCATTCTTCAGTTTAGGACATCGCAGTGTTTTATGTTAGTAAGCAGCTGGAGCGGGATGCAGAGGTCTGAGAAGAGAGCTCGTGCAGAACTTCTCCGTTAATTATCAAAACCAGTCTTCAAGATCAATTTGTAAAGGCCTCCGTCGTGTTTCTGTCTCTCAAAGAAGACTCTGGATTTTACTTCAGCGCCACAGCTGCAGGGATGTCTCCTAATTGTCTAAATTTATTTGTTAGCTGTCTGTGAGGAGACATCATCCAAATCTACTGTTCATCTGCAAACACAAACACACTTACCTTAGAGTTGTAGAGGATCCGTTGGGCCTGGTCACCCCCTAAGGCTTGCTGGGACGGCCAGGACTGAGTCATGTCCTGCGTAGGGAGGGAGAGGGTCACAGGTGAACTGTGAGATGCCACTGTGATTGATGGCCGATTCACATGCAGACACTCCTGCTATCTTAATCTTTATTTTTTCGTTCATGTAGGAGACTCTTATCTATCTTTTCACACGTACAGTGCACACTCGGCTGACTCTTGTTATCAGGACTGTTCCTCCCCACCAGGGGGAGTGTGAGTGTGCCGTGCAGGCCGACATCTATTTACTGAGTGTGTACTCAGTGTGCAGTGAAATGTCCCCTATATTCCTGAACCATTCTGTTGTTTATCAGTGCAACAGTGACGCAGTTTGCAGAATTGAATTGTCTGAACATTTTTGGGAAGCATCCACCCCGAGCTCCTGCAGGAAACACTGACTCGATGGTTTGTATACGACGAGGCAGCTGAACTATCAGAAAATGATTCGATGATGACTTCTGATTTTTCATTTTTTTATTAAATAATATTAATATATTGAGGAAAAATATGCAATTTAAAGCCCTAATGCTCATTTACAGATCTATGCTTTAGTATCTGCATGTTTGTTTTGTGTTTCCTGTTTTATTTTGTAGTTCTCCCCTGTGTGCGTCTACTTCCTGCCTTGTTTTCCCGCCTGATTTTGAACATGCACCTGTCCCTGATTCGTTTCACCTGGTGCCCTGCCTGGTTATTTAGTTCCCGCGTCACCTTTTTGTTTCTTTGTCTGTCCGTTACGTGTCTGAACTCTGTCTGTGGTTCTTGGTTCTGGATTTTGGTTGTTGAGTTTTGTTTTTGTTGTTGCCTGAATCTCCAGCTGCTGGTTGGTTCGTGGGTTTGTGCTTCTTTGTCATGAGTACTAAAGATACTTTTTACATACATACTTCTCTGCACTGGAACAACAAACTCCAAAAGTTGACTGGACCAAATTATTGACACCCTCAACTTAATATTTGGAAGCACATCCTTCAGTCACCATCAGCGAGTTTGATCCAGATCTCTCAGATTTGATGGGCTCCTTCTTCTCTCCACAGGAGCTCTGTGGGATTCAGACCTGAACTCTCCAACTCTTTGTCTTTGTCTTAAACCATTTTCGAAGCGTTCTTTGGTTCGTTGTCCTGCTGTAAAACCCATGGCCACTGATGGAGACAAAAATTTGTGACACTGCGTCTCAGAAATCTTTGGCTTCGTCTTCAGATGCTGCAACAACGAAACATCGTTGAACCTTCACCGTGTTTGACTGTAGCACCGGTTCTGTGGATCTTGGATTTTCTTTTGGGTTGTTTCGACGCAAGCAAAAGAAACAAACATGAAGACACCAAAGCATTTGTGACTGCATGTTTTTGGCTCATGAACTGTAACTGGTGATTCTGCAGACTATAACATTAGCAACAAATCCCAAATGTTTGATGCTGATCATAGTTATTCAAAGATGGAGGTTAATGCAGGCAGAGGCGTGCATGCTCCGAGCTAACCAAAGAGAACAGTAGTTACTGGTCTCACCTCGAAGGAGTCTGTGTTGATTACACACGATTACACACCTGGACTATTATAAAAAATTTACCCCGTTTCTTATTTGGAAAAGCAGCCACATGGAGCGAGCTCTGCATCCACGCTACACCGTCTTCCCTCCGGCTCTGATTATAATCTCTGCTGATTGGATTGCCTGCGGTTCCGCTCAGACAAACCGGGCCTCGTGGATGCTGACAAGAATGGCCTGATTTTCGTACCCATTCATCTACGACGCTCCGTGATCTGGTTTCTCGGCTGCGTCATAATGTGGAACCGTCGGCGCGTGATGATCACAGGGGTTAGAGGAAACAGTGAGCGAGATCAGTCAGATCAGGATGTGTAGTAACAGACGATGTTGAGGTCTAAAGGAATAGTTCAACAGTTTGCTGATACTGAGATCACTAAATAGTAGAGATAGTAACATTTCTGGGCCGGCTCATGAGCGTGACGTCACCCACAGGTTTCCAAAGAGCCGCTTTGAAGCTCAAAATCTTTGACTCTGGCCGCCGCCATCTTCAGCAAAGACGTGGATCATCAGCGGAGCTGAATGAAGCCTGGTTGACCAAACAAGCCACCTGTAACCACGCCCACCTGTCAATCACAGCGTCCACGCTCTTAACCCTGCATAACTTTAAACCTTAATATAATGTGAACAGGTGAGTTGTATATAAATTCACCCTCAGTACAGTTGTCATGAACGGGGAAATTAGCTGCAGAGACCAAAACTGTTTTTTGTACCAGGCTGTAAACATGTTTATTTCTGCTGTGAAACATGGGGACTTATGGAGACTGACTCACTGCTGGAGCCAGCCTCAGGTGAACAGTAGAGGAACTGCAGGTTGTGGCATCACTTCACAGACACGGAGGTTGCCAACAGTTTTGGTCTCTGCTCTCTGTCACTGACAGGTCGTTACAGACAGTTTGTTTAAGCACACAGACGTCATGTCCGACGACGGTCCACGACTTTGCAGCCGGGAACTGGAAAAGGCAATTTTCTGTCGTCACAGATAAGACATCCATGTTTTATACCGTCTATGGTCTGTGCCGTCTTTACCGGGTTGGTGGTCAGACCTCGAGAGACAGATTTAGTTACCGTCAGACAAATCTAGGCTAGCTGTTCCCCTCTGTTTCAAGCTGTCACGCTAAGCTAAAGTTGAATCGTGTCTTTGACTGTGATGGGCGTCTGCTACAGGGAATGTTTCCAGTTTCATTCATTAAAATCCAGAGACGCTCACGAGACGAGATGACGACTCCGAAGCTACTCTCTTCCTCCTCTCCCTCTTCCCAACCTCGACAGTAACCCCCGGAGGAGAGAGTGTTTCCTCTCTGTGCTCATCCTTTCACTTCATTATCTCTCCTCCTTCAGTCACCAAGGACACAGCAGCCCTCACCCCTTTCCTCCTCCTCCTCCTCCTCCAACAACAACAAGGCCTCCCAGGTAAAGCATTATGTGTTGCTATCTTCCTCCCACCCTTCCCCTCCACCCGAATGTTCTGTATCTCTTCTCCTCCAGTGCTGCTATCTTGTCCCACACTAGTGACAGCCTGTGCACCGTGAATCCTCCAATGTGACACAAATAATATGTAGAAACAGAGAGCTCAGAGGGAGATCGGTGAGATTAGGAATTAACATGCAGTTATTTTAATGATCAATTACCAAGTAAAGCTGCAAACATTCTCAGCTTCCTGCTAAGTTCAGACTTGAATCAGACACCAGCAGATCGTTCAGTAATGAAACTAGTCCTGCCGCCCTGTGTGTCTCGTGTGCTGCTGGTATTTCCGGCCCCCAGTTCTGAATGGTTCACAGAACAATAATCCAAAGGCATGCGACACATTCAGTGAGAGATAAACCTGAATGATCGCACGTCATCGAGGTCAGAAAAATCTGAAGTCTTACCTCCAGAATATCTTTGGCACAGCTGTTGTGTTGGCTTCGTGTTACCTGTGCAGGGAAAGTCACAGGAAGTTAAGACTGACAGGTAATCACGCACAAGTCCAGCTGTGCCTGTGCACACAGGCCATGTTTAAACTCCAGCAGAGCGTGAGTCTCATCCACACATTTACACTGCGGACACACTTGTGCACGTTGAGCAGCAGAGCCACGCTCGTCCCCATTCATACTTTTCACACACATACTGTACGTACACGCTGAGAAGATTCACCTCCTGCGCTCTGCTTCCCGCCTTTTTCACTTACTGTAAAACCTCACAGTCACACGCACCGTGGCAGTCGTGACAGTTGTGAGGAGGTCGAAGCTCGCTGATGACTCATATCTTAGAAAATCACAGCTGCAGATGATCAGACGGATGCTGATACGGCTGCAAAGCAACTTTCTGTTTCTATCTGCGTCCTCTCTCTCATTCTCGTTCTCTCTCTCCCCCCGATGTTTCCTCCTCTGTTTCACATCTCAAGCTCACAATTCAAATTCACGGCACAGAAAGACAGAAAGCTACTGTACGTTGTTGCTCGAGCATGGAAGATGAAGGACAAACACTTTTTACATTACTCACACTTCCCCATCTGCCTGTGCAACTTTCTGCTCACGTGGGAGTGTGTGTTTCGTTCTGACTGTGAGTGTGTGTGAAAACAGACGACACCGCCACTGCACAAACTATTGTCTCCCATGTATAATAGTAATCACGCTCACACGTGTCTGTATTCCAGTTTTGGATGATCTGCCTCTGAGCCGTCTCTGCAAGCGTGCACGGCAGAAAATGTGAAACTGTCTCTTCTTGCTTCGCTGAGGTCACTGTGTGAGTGGTTGCACTCTAAGCCCACAGATAGGAAACAGTGTGTGTGTGTGTGTGTGTGTGTGTGTGTCTGACACGGCGCTGGCACTTGATGAAACACATAAACACACAGTTTAAAGTCAGGCCTCCTCCTGCTTCGTTAGCGTGGATATAATCATGCACAATGTGTTTCACACGTTCATCTCCAGCCCTGGTGCAATACCCTGATGAGTGAAGTCCCCCAGGGCCAAACAAACCACAACCCCATCATAACACCTGCAAGGAGCAGCATGGAAGCCAACAACAGCACTGAACACCTGTTACATTCTTAAAGTATCAGCAGTTACTGTAGTTATGCTGCTTCTTTTTTGTTTTAAGTCTTCATGGTGAGAGGAGCTCAGACTCTGCAGGACTGATCAGATATCAGAGGGATTCTTTAAGCACATCATCACCTGCTTCATAACTCTTTAAATGAACATGCATGCAGCCTCTCACCTGAGAATACGCGCATCGGA
Source organism: Collichthys lucidus (assembly GCA_004119915.2). NCBI lineage: Eukaryota > Metazoa > Chordata > Actinopteri > Sciaenidae > Collichthys > Collichthys lucidus. The sequence goes on from CM014079.1 coordinate 2,845,075, forward strand.
GTAGAAAACAAACAACGGAAAGTTTCCCTTTGCCACCGAGGACAGTAGGCATGGTTCCTGGATTGGTCAGCGCGCTCCTCCGGTGTCCATGCCAAGTGAGGACTGACTGACGGACGGACGGACGGACTCGTCGGTGAGAGCGGCGGATGCGGTGATCTCTCCTCCTCCACCTCCTCTTTCTCCTCCGTGTGTGTGTGTGTGTGTGTGTGTGTGTGTGTGTGTGTGTGTGTGTGTGTGTGTGTGTCATTGGAGGGTGATACGATGTAGGCGGGCCGGTTTAACGTCAGAGATGACACACGCACAGCTCACGCAGGGAGATCACGACTCAAGACTGAAGAAGTGATCAACACTTGAGAATGACACAGCTGTACTACTAATATGAAATATAATTATATATATATATATATATATATATATATATATATATATATATATATATATATATATATATATATATATATATATATATAGCCGTTACAGCTGCATTCATTGATTTATTTTATTAAACACAACATGTGACATACTATAATGTTATAAAGTTGATGTAATGTGTAATGTGTAGCATTAAAACAATCAAAGCAACACTGCATGGAAAGGAGTATTTGTGGTATGTGGTGAATATGTTCAGCTGTACTCGAGTATTTGTATCTGATTACATTACTTCTAATCATATTTAGTCAGCCCAGCTCGGCGTCTGTCTTTCAACCTGTTACTTCACCAACCACTAAAAGCTGACAAACTGAGCTAACATGAGCTAACAGCAGCTAACAGACTGAGCTAACATGAGCTAACAGCAGCTAACAGACTGAGCTAACAGCAGCTAACAGCAGCTACAGCTGTCAGCAGTTTACTTCACTGTCCATCATAAACTCTGTAAATCACAGAGAGTTGAGGCGGAGCAGCCGGAGGACATCAGAGGGAAAACCAGAAAACATTTCCTCCATAAAATGTTTTCGTCAGCGCCCTCTTCACTCTCTCCTCCTCTGCCATTATGTCCATAGAAGCTGCTGAGCTCAGTTACCCGCTTGCCCAGCACAGGTTCTGGCATGACACCGGCTGCAGGCCTGTAAACCTCCTCTTCTTCTTCTTTATCCTGGTTTTCCAAAACTCCTGTGGTACAAACACTAACACTCCCCCCCAAAGATCTGAGCTCACAGTCCAGGCAGCCCGGCTAACAAACTGAGCTAACAGCAGCTCCAGTTCACAGTTAACAGGGTCGCCTGTTAAGCTGAAACTCCGGTTCCAGTGCCAGTTTGCTCAGCTCCGGTTCTGGCACGACACTGGATCCAGTCCCCATCAGCATTCACCTAAGCCTGAAAACCTCCTCGTCTGGTCCAAAAAACACTAACCCCCGGAGCTCTGAGTTAAAAGTCCGGGCAGCAGAGCTAACAGACTGAGCTAACATGAGCTAACAGCAGCTAACAGACTGTGCTAACATGAGCTAGCAACAGCTAACAAACTGAGTTAACAGCAGCTAACAAACTGAGTTAACAGCAGCTAACAAACTGAGTTAACAGCAGCTAACAAACAGAGCTAACATGAGCTAACAGCAGCTAACAAACGGAGCTAACAGCAGCTAACAAACGGAGCTAACAGACTAAGCCAACATGAGCTAACAGCAGCTAACAGACTGAGCTAACATGAGCTAACAGCAACTAACAAACTGAGCTAACAGCAGCTAACAAACAGAGCTAACATGAGCTAACAGCAGCTAACAAACGGAGCTAACAGTAGCTAACAGACAGAGCCAACATGAGCTAACAGCAGCTAACAGACTGAGCTAACATGAGCTAACAGCAGCTAACAAACTGAGCTAACATGAGCTAACAGCAGCTAACAGACTGAGCTAACATGAGCTGACAGCAGCTACAGCTGTCAGCAGGTTACTTCACTGTCCATCATAAACTCTGTAAATCACAGAGAGTTGAGGCGGAGCAGCCGGAGGACATCAGAGGGAAAACCAGAAAACATTTCCTCCATGAAATATGATCCAGTTTCACCAGAATCAGTGAAATAGTTGCTGCTGTGTGTGTGTGTGTGTGTGTGTGTGTGTGTGTGTGTGACACCATTCACCCGATTACACGTGGTTTAAAACCTGCGTATGATTGATTTTCTGTGTATGTTTTTTTTTTTAACTTTCTCATTCTGTTAGAAGAGTTGACGACTGGCTCGTGTCCGTCTGAAGGTTTCACTGATCGCGTTGTTTTCCTCGTTAGTTCCTCTGCGTGCAGACACAGTTACACGATGTTGTCGTGCTGCTCGTCTCTCCTTCATGCATGTTGGCCATGTGCACTCTAGTCTAGTCCGTCCATTATTGTGCTTAATGCATTCTGTCTCTGGGTCGCCTTGTCATGATGAAATATGAGCTGTCTCTCTGGTTCTGGAGTATTCACTGCATTGATCTGAAGTGACACCATCTTCCTTATAACCACGTGTTCCCCTGTGAAGCAGAAGTATATATTAAGAATTTTCAGTTGATTGTATCGGTGCTGTAGTTCGTGCTGCACACCCCTGAGACCACAGCGTCCCTTATTTGTTTCCAGCAGCTGTCAGAAGAAGGCTGCAGGGGCACTGAGCTGAGACTGACACTTGAGTTCTGCCTTTGTATCACTGGTAGGAACTCATTCAATCTGCAGAATGTGACTTTAATTCATTTGTCTTGGCTCAGTCAGTCTGTCTAATGTGTGACTGTGTGTGTGGGTGCATGCATTTGTGTCTGTGGCTTTTGTGTTTCCGCGTTTCAGAGGTAAGTTTCATTTAGTCTGTGTGCTTCTTGTGCATTGCCACACACTTTGGTGTGTTAGTAAAAGCATTAATGATGCAAAGAGACGTGCAAACAGATGATTTGAACTCATCGTGATGATGAATCATGAAAGAGGAACAAAGTCAGACACAGAGGGAAACAAACGTTATAGCTGTTAGTTGTGTCGGCATGATTTGAATGTTTCTGTCTCCATGATGTGAAAAAGAACACTTCTTTAATTGTGCACATCCTTTTTTTAACTGTGACATGAGAGGCAGAGGCACCACCCTGTGGCACAACATAAGGCTCAGTTGATCCGTCCATCAGTTGACAGAAAAATAGATAATCAATCTATAATCTTTGGTCATTTTTTAAGTGAGAATGTCAAACATTTGCTCGTTGCAACTTCTCAAACTCAAAGATTTGATGCTGTTCTTTGTGTGACAGAGAGAGAAATGTGTCTATTTCTATGTGTCCTCATCCAGGGACAGTTGAAGTTGATGTTTGGATATGCACATATGAGTAAGAACAGTTGTATCAGATGGTAAATGTACCTAATAACCCAAACCCAAGACAGCAAACATCATTTTTTTTTCCCGTGGAGCAGAGTGGAAATGTAATGGATGATGTGGGAATGGAAGGAGAATAAAAAAAGGCCTGGGGCCAGTCTCCACAGCCACGGCGCCCTTGGTTACAAACCCATGGCGACAGGACCTCAAAGGCACGGCATCCCTCGACGCTGCCTGTTTAGAACACTGCCGGCCTCAGGAGTCAGCTTTCCTGACAACACACACGCGCGCACGCAGCCTGAACCAGGAAGATGGAGATGGAGAGGCGTTGGGAGAGAACGAATGGGCCCGAGCCACGTTGTCTTGGATCCTGCAGCTTGCTTTGGTTGCCATGGAGATCCTGTGGGTACTCAGATTCCTGCAGGTAGAGAAGGAACGGCAGGTGACCGACCTTTATATGAAGCTTCATATCAGCTCTGATCCGTGCCTTTTTAAAGATTAACCTCCTGTGGCTCAGGAGCTGGAGCACTAATCATGCTGAAGTGCCTTTGAGCAAGAACTGAACCATAGATTGCTACAGTGGTGTGTTTATGCACTACATATACAGTCCATTTACCTTTAGTAACCACAAGTTTTGGGCTGTCGGTGTGTGAAAAATCCCTCAGGGTGGATTTCTCTCATCATCCGTGGTTATTAATAGTCGTTAATAATAAAGGTTTTCCATTTTCTAATAAGCCCATCGCAGAAGTTATTAAAGCTTTTGAAATGATTTATTATTATTATCAGAATTTGTCTCAATAAATCTCAGTGTTAATTAGAAATGGTTCAGATGTTCTGCAGCTTTTCTATGCATTAACGCCTCCAAGGATCTGGTTTCTTCAGATGGGATCTCCCTGACCTCCAGCTCCACCGTAAATGATCTCTGATTTATCTTTATCCTTCAAGGACTGCTTTTTCTATCTCGCCTACATAACATCACAAAAAATAAGTCCATGTATTTGTTGCTTCTAACTCAACCAGGATCAGAGAATAGAATTTATTCTTCTCCTCACCCACAAAGCTCTTCATGGTCAGACATCATATCTTAAAGAGCTCATAGAGCTCACTGCTCTGTCAGCATGCAGGGCTCCTCGTGGTTCCCGTAGTCTCTAACGTAGACTAGAAGATTCCTGTTAGATGAATTTATTCATAAACTGGTGATAGACATTATCATTAGGTGATAATTGGCCTGTCTGTGTCTTTGCAGTTTGATGTAGCTACACCTAAAGGTGCCTTAACACCTGGGCATGGCCCATGCAGCACACAGTGAGCAGACAGCCCCACCCTGTGGCCAAAGCGAGAAGTGCAGTACACTCTATCTATCTATCTATCTATCTATCTATCTATCTATCTATCTATCTATCTATCTATCTATCTATCTATCTATCTATCTATCTATCTATCTATCTATCTATCTATCTATCTATCTACCATTTAGAAGAAGGTTCCTGAGGGTCCACAGTCCAAAGAGTAGAGTACAGTCTAGACCTGCTCTGTATGGAAAGTGTCATGAGATAACTCTTCTGTTATGATTGCAGAAGTAATAAAGTGTCGTTGAATCGGTTCCCAACCCAGCTTATGGCCATAGCACCCAGAACACACCTGATCTGGTCTGATCTCTGAAGCTGAGCGGGGTCAGGCCTCGATGGGTAACCGCCTGGGAGCTGTACGTAAACGCTGTAAGCTTTGAGGTGACATGGTGGTTAGCTCTGTCGCCTCGAGGCTGAGAAGGTTCCTGTTTTGAACATCGCCTTGGGGCTTTCTGCGTGGAGTTTGCATGTTGTCCCCAGGCGTGGGTTCTCTCTGGCTTCCTCCCACAACCCAAAGACCTGCACTTAATAGGTTAACTTGTGACTCTAATAGATAGATCGATGGTTTAATGTGAGGGATCAATACATTCGATCATATTTTCTGTTACCCTCCTGTCTTCAATGATCTTGTGAGTCCTCAGGTTGGGAACCGCCTCTTGAATCGTGATGTTTGAGCATCATCGAGGTCTTTTCTGCTCGGCGTGTGTGTCAGTTAAAAGGAAGCTTTTCCTTGCCACTGTCGCTGAGTGCTTGCTCATGGTGGGAACTGTTGGCTCAGTCTCTATATGGAAAGTATCATGAGATAACCTTTCTTATGATTCGGTGTCTCGATGCTTGAATGTTTGCATTACAAACACAGTGCCATTACTTGTCTCGCTTGTCATCCCAGCTGCCTGTCCAAAAACAAACCCAGCTTACAGCAGATAACAACAGGCGGCCTGTGGCGCTGCTATAATAAACAGATAAAACCAGAGCAGGATATGCAAAGCTGCGCAGGGAGGAGGAGGAGGAGGAGGAGGAGGAGGGTGGAGGGGAGAAAAGCCTATTCATGTCCTGCTGGAGCGTCCTAACAACTGCTCGGACTGGCTTGTCCCGCTTGTGTGATGTCATCCAATGGATGAGTGGCTGGCGGCTGTGATGCGCATGTATGCAGTCCAGAGCCTGAACGCATCACAGAGAACCGCACTTGACAGCTTGCCAGGTTAGAGGGGGGAAAACACACACACACACTATACACACACACAAACACACACACCATACACACACACCATTGAAGGGAGGAAACCAGACCTGCTGAATTTCCACCAGCCAGCCGTCATCCGCATCCAGCCCGGAGGTGGAGGCTTTCCCGCAGCCTCTCTCTCCTCTTCCTCTCATCGACATCTCATGCATCATTTTTTTTGGATTCGTCGTGCTCGCGTCGTAACGCACAGATGATGATGATGATGATGATGATGATGACAGCGTAACCGGAGCGGCGAGCTGTTACAGAGACCAAAACACGGCACGTTTGCTTTTGTCGAAGAGGGATCTGTTGTGACTGGACATGAATTCGGCGGAACAGACGGTGACATGGTTGATTACGCTCGGGGTGCTGGAGTCGCCGAAGAAAACCATCTCGGATCCCGAAGCGTTCCTGCAGACCTCCCTGAAGGATGGGGTGGTCCTGTGCAGGCTGCTGGAGCGGCTCAGCCCGGGGTGCACGGAGAAAGTAAGGGTAATAATAATAGCTACACCACCCCCTCCTCCTCCTCCTCCTCCATCCTCCTCCTCCTCATCCACCACCTCCTCTTCTCCTCTCGCTCTTGTCTGCATATGTACAACCAACCGCCCGCTCCGCGTCGGCGTGTCTGTGCGCTGCCTAGATCCCGTGAAAACGGGTTTGTTGTCTGGCTTCTCTTCCTGCCCACTGGTCCATGAGGAGATTTTCTTTTGTAGGTCACGGCAGCCCGGCGGTTATTGTCTGTCTGCGGGGAAACGGCGCTGTATGGCCCGCACATCCAGTGCGTGCGCCTGCGTTAGAGAGGAAGGAAGGCCGCTGCTGAAAACTGATCGATCACATTCATCAGCATGAAGGCCCCGCTGATTATTAATGAATTAATTAATGCAGATTCACGTTTGAGATTCAGCTTTAATCCATTCAGGGCGTTAGTGTGTTTTATGACACACACACACACACACACACACAGACACACACACACACACACACACACACACACACACACACACACACACACACACTCAGGATGATCAGTCAGGGATGACTGGCTATCTGTACATTAGAGTGAGTGGGGCCGCCATTGACTGCAGAGACAGACAGACAGACATGGACCCTCTCCCCATTTAAAGACACAGCGCAGTGTGTGTGTGTGTGTGTGTGTGTGTGTGTGTGTGTGTCAGCTGACACAGATACCTGAGGCTCATCCTCACATTTGCCTGTTAAATGACAAACAGGTTCCTCCCCTCCCTCCCCTCCTGCTCCACCTCTCAGTGGCGATGTGAGGGTGGTGTTGTTTTCCTCTCTGTGACATTAACCAGATCATGTTGATGCTCTGCACATTAAAACATCCACCTGCCTCGTCCTGCAGGGTGAAGCCAGCGTATGCATCCTGCTGCTGTCTTCTCACTCTGGATGATTTAATATGTTTTTATTGATTTTCAGCAATATGTAATAACAGCTTCAGAAAAACAGACTGGTTCTTCATCTGGAGAACCTTTTTTTTTTTTGCCTAATAATCTCTTTTTGTCTGATGACTGGTTCTGTAAGTCATCCCTTTGCAAACTAACTAATAGGTGAAAGGTTCCTTGCAGAACCAACAAAGGTTCTCCAGCATCACCATGAAGAACCACTTTAGGCTCTAACGTGAACCTTTTGTGCTGTTTAGGGTTCTTTGGATCAAAGTGACACTTTTAGCACTTTTGATGCTTAGAACCTTTTTATGTTTAATAATCAGTTTTTTCCTTTGAAGCGTTTTTTTGGAGAACTGATTACTGGTTCTTTGAGTGACTGTTTCTTTGAAGAACCAATAGGTAAAAGGTTCCTTGCAGAACCAACAAAGGTTCTCCGGAAATTTTGGTGATCAAAGAACCCTTTTTTTTTGCCTAATAATCTATTTTTGTCCGATGACTGGTTCTTTAAGTCATTCCTTGCAGAACCAACAAAGGTTCTCCAGCATCACCATGAAGAACCACTTTAGGCTCTAACGTGAACCTTTTGTGCTGTTTAGGGTTCGTTGGATAACTGAATGCCAAAAAAAGGGTTCTCAAAGTGACACTGTTAGCACTTTTGATGCTTAGAACCTTTTTATGTTTAATAATCTGTTTTTTCCTTTGAAGTGTTTTTTGGAGAACTGATCACTGGTTCTTTAAGTGACTGTTTCTTTGAAGAACCAATAGGTAAAAGGTTTCTTGCAGAAAATTTTGGTGATCAAAGAACCTTTTTTTTGAACCTTTAAGCTCAAACTCGTTTGAGTTCTCTGGAGAACCTTTTTGTCCTTAAGCACTCTTTTTTTTGCTGTTTAGGGTTCTTCAGATGACTGGATGGGAAAAAAGAGTTCCTTAAGTCACAGTTGCAGATTTGGGTGATTTAAAGAACCTTTTTATCTTTAATAATCTCTTTTTGTCCTTTTAAATGTTTTTTGGAAAACATTGGTTCTTTAAGTCAGGTTCCCCCTACAGAACCACTTTAGGCTCAAACTCTTTTCAGTTCTCTGGAGAACCTTTTTATCCTTAAGAACTCTTTTTTCTTTGGATAACTGAATGCCAAAAAAAAGAGTTCTCAAAGTGACACTTTTAGCACTTTTGATGCTTAGAAGAACCTTTTTATCTTTAATAATCTCTTTTTGGAAAACTGATTACTGGTTCTTTGAGTGACTGTTTCTTTGAAGAACCAATAGGTAAAATGTTCCTTGCAGAACCCGGCATCACTTTGAAGAACCAATAGGTAAAATGTTCCTTGCAGAACCCGGCATCACTTTGAAGAACCAATAGGTTTTTGGATCCATTTTCTTTCAAACTTCCTTCATGCACTGACAGTGTAAATATAATAGGAGTATCAGTGCTCTCTGCTGGACAAACCATGTATTACAGACACTTTCTGATTATTAATGGCATATCTGCAGACATATAGACTCATATACATGAGCAGGGTGTATATCCCTGGACCTGTCATTCATATTGATGTGGTTCTCATCTGGTTCTGTTCTGGGTTTGGTGGGCCACACTTCAGTCGTCACCTCCTCAGTGTGCAATGTGCATGTGGGCCAGAAGGAAGAGACGGAAGATGAAGGCCACAGCTGGGTTTAGATGTCAGGTGTTATCAGGGTAGATAGTAATGTTATATAGAGCAGAGATCAGATATATGATGACAGGCCTCCCTTCACTTGCATCTCTTGCATTACAGGAAATTGTAATACAGGGATGCAGAAACAGTGTCTCCATTACACGGTCTGTCCACCAGAGAGCACTGACAAGTTTATTTTTCAGTTACAGAATATCCTGATCGATACAAATCGGAGTCGCTATTGGTATCGACAGCAGCGCTGCAATAAATCCTACCCAGGTTATAAAGTCAATTATTAAAGCAACATTACATATAAATTAGTATTTTTGCGATTTAGCTCCTCCACTGTCAGAGTGTAATCCCACTCTATGTTCAGCTGTACTCGAGTATTTGTTCTGATTACATTACTTATGATCATCAACCATTTTATTTCACCAAGCTCTCACCAACCAGTAAAAGTCAGTCCCACATTTACTCTTGTCCACTTGTCTGTCATTCTCTCTTTCGCTTTCATTTTCCCAAGTAACCTTACACCCTTAAAATAAAGGTTTGAGTTAGAGCCTAAAGTGGTTCTTCACGGTGATGCCGGAGAACCTTTGTCGGTTCTGCAAGAAAACTTTAAATTTTTCTTTCAAACATCCTTCATGCACTGTCAGTACATGAAAGATGTTTGAAAGAAAATGGATCCAAAAACCTATTGGTTCTTCAAAGTGATGCCGGGTTCTGCAAGAAACCTTTTACCTATTGGTTCTTCAAAGAAACAGTCACTTAAAGAACCAGTAATCAGTTCTCCAAAAAACGCTTTAAAGGAAAAAACTGATTATTAAACATAAAAAGGTTCTAAGCATCAAAAGTGCTAAAAGTGTCTCTGTCAACTCTTTTTTTGGCATTCAGTTATCCAAAAAAAAAAAAGGACTAAAAGGTTCTCCAGAGAACTGAAAAGAGTTTGAGCCTAAAGTGGTTCTTCATGGTGATGCTGTAGGGGAACCTTTGTCAGTTCTGCAAGGAAACTTTTACCTTTCGGTTCTTCAATAGAACCATTATAAAGTTCTCCCAGACTTTTAATAGTATTTGTCTGTGAGTTCATTCCAGGTGTGATATATAATAATTTAATAAAGAACATTATTAAACATAAAAAGGTTTCAGTTATCCAAAGAAAGTAAAAATAAAGAGTTTGAGCTTAACGTGGTTCTTCATGTAATAACATAATATATGATTAAAAATAACATTATTAAACATAAAACGATTTTTCAAAGCACCAAAAAAATTGTGAATTAAAGGTGCAGTGTTTGGGATTTAGTGGCGCCTAGTGGTGAGGTTACACATTGCAACCGAATGAATACTCACCTATAGATTTACATCGAAACAAACAGTCATAGATCAGATTCGGTTTGTGGATGAGGACCTGATCTCACTGCAGAGATGAAGAGTTTCATCTGGAGACAACGAGAACACAAAGATTCTGATTTCCAGGTGATCACACACCTGAACATGAACACACACTGGTAAATATTATATCACATCATAAACTGGCTCCAGAACTCTGACAGGAACTGTGTTCATCTCTGAATGAGTTAAATGTTTTTTATGGTCGATCAGTTTTAAACTTTATGTTTACACCACCACCACCAGAGGGGATCCTCATCTGTCGACGTCATTTCCCCTCCAGCCTCCTCCTCCTGCGGGATCTTGGGTCCAGCCTCCGTCTCCTTACCGGAGTGTGTCAGGCCCCGCACACACGCACACACGCACGCACGCACACGCACAGGGTAAAATGCGTGCGGAGAGAGAAGATCAGTTTTTTTTCCAGGGCTGAGAAAGTGGCACCGACCCCCCGCAGCGCGAGCTGGAAGTGTTTCCTCTAACCTCCGGTTTCCGTCTTTACGCAGATCTACCAAGAGCCGAAGAACGACGGCGAGTGTCTGAACAACATCAGGGAGTTCCTCCGAGGCTGCTCGTCGTTCCGCGTCGAGGTGAGTCCACCGTGCACGTCCGGACTCACACACACACCGACCCAACATGAGCGAGACGAGGCGAGGAAACGCGCTTTGTGATGCGGAGACAGTGAGACAACAAACAATGGGTCCATGGAGGAGGACGAGCCCGGCGTGCAGAGCGCGGCTCCTCCGTCCATGCATACATGTTATAATAACGTTTTATTAACGTTCTGCAGCGTTGCATCTTTGTTCCACCTCTTGGCTCATGTTCACGCGTCCCCAGCTTTGTCCCAGCTTTGTCCTCGGGGTCCTGCATGGATGCATTGTCCACATTTGTCCCCCCCCCCCTCTTTTCTTTTTAATAATCACAGTCTATGTCTCTGCAGCTGAGCTCAGCACAGGAGCCTCCTCATGTAAGCAGCTCCTGCTCTGACATGGTAATTACAGTGTTGTTGTTGTTGTTGTGAGGTGCACGGTCCAAACATGTCCTCATGAACCTCCACAATCATGTGCAGCAAATGGAGGACAGCGTGCTGTTTAAGGCTGTGTGTGCATAGAAGGGTCATTGAACCAGCCCCGTTAGTCAGTGACAATACGACTCAGTGTTCGTCTCCCCGCTCAGTCTCCAGCCAGCGGACAGGAGGTGGAGACAGTGTGAGAGACGGAGCGCTGTCACATGAAGTGTGAGGATGGATTCATCGTTTGTTCTGACGGTTCTGAAACAAACGGTGAAAACTCTGACGGCATCGCACCTTCACCTTCTCTCAGGTCTGTGAGCAGGATTACAGCAGAGCGAGGTCTCACTGTCTGGATCCGAAGCAGCGCTGGCTCTGACTCCAGGTAACTGTGTCTGCAGATTACAGCTGTGCACAGACAGACAGACAGACAGACAGACAGACAGACAGGCAGACAGACAGACAGACACCCTGGGCTCTTCCTGATCGGCCTCATTCTGACGGAGTTAAGCTGAATGTTTGGTTGTGCTCGTCTTCTGTCTGCATGTCTAGCGAGGACGTTGGATCTGATCTGGACGTCTCACACTTGTGCAGCTGCTGTTGCTGACCTTTAACCCCTGATGTCTTTGACCGCAGGAAGTGATGATTAGAGTTCCCATGACCCCGCTGGTCCCTCGGGAATAGTAACCTCACTCCGTGTCTGTCCTGAGAATAATCACAGATCCATCTGCTGTGTGTTTAGCACAGATTCACAGTGTGAGCTCATATTCAACAAACCTCAGACAAATGTCGCCTTTTCCGTGCGACGGTGTTCAAACTTCAGGGTTCCCACGGGTGCTTGAATTCCTTGAAAATGCTTGAATTTCAATTCAGTGTTTTTTTTAAGGTTGTGAAAATGCTTGAATTTTTTGTGAAGTGCTTGAAAATGCTTGAAATTTGTGCGATGTCTATCTCAATAAACCAAGAGAAAACAGAAATGTTTCCTAAGCGGCTACGCGCTTGATCCGATGCCTTTACATGCAGAACTCAGTTATCATACTCGCTTGGTGTTCTGCAGAGAAATAACAGTAGACTACTATCCACACCTGTTGGTCACTGTTATTGCGCTATGGTAGTTACACAATACACCGCTCACAAGCTGAGAATACAAGCCAATTCACAATTAGTTAAAAATCAAAACAGTCAATCTACCACCATATGAAATAATGCTAATTAGACCCATATTATTATGCCATACAGTGGCACCGCTGCGCTTCCCATGACCATCATGGCAAACACAACTAGTAGGCTACCTATTTAAAGGTGCTGGAAAAATGGAAAAACTGGTGCTTGAAGGTGCTTGAAAAGTGCTTGAATTTGTTTATGAAAAAGTCGTGGGAACCCTGAAACTTCTTCCTGGGTAACCGATCAGTGTACTGAGCTCTGGTGTCTCTCCATGAGAGCAGTGTGTGTTTGTGTCGAACGTAACCGCCGTGAAACAATCAGGGAATCACTCTCATTCACTGTCTGCGTCTCAAACCATCGGACACAAACCAAATCTTAAACTCTTTGGTGTTTCTGTTTTGCAGAAATACAGACAGACTCCGAAATGATGAAATAAACAAAGTCAGAGTTTAGAGGTTCTCGGGCTGATGTGGAGCGTCGGTCCCGCTCTGGTTGCTGATTGGCGGCTGCGTTTTTTGTTGTTGCTTGAGTTGCTGCGTGGAATGTGACCGTCAGTGTTTACATCCACCAACAGAGACTTTGTATTCATGATGCCACAGTTTAAGCACCCTAAAGGTTTCATGTTCATAAATAAATAAATGCAGCCAGAGACTGATCGAGGTCAGGTGACTCATCCTTACGTTGTTCGGCCTGTGTGTGGGTCTCGGTATAATCCAGTATATTTAAAGTCTGATGTGTAGCTGTATCACAGTAACAGCCTGCAGGTAAACACTCATTTCCTCGAGCGTGGAAACGACTCAGCGCTCCGTCATCGCTCGCTGAGTCACAGAGGGGTGTTGCATTATTGTGTCAGCCCGCTCCTGAGGGATCGTTACCTGACTGTGATGCCGAGGCTTGGCGGACGTGTCGGAGCTTGTCGTGTCAGTCATTATCTCCGTGCATGAATGTTTAATTTGCATCACGCTTCATCGTGAAGACTGCCGCCTGCAAACACTTTGAATGTGCAGGAAGGGAAGAACAAATACTGAACGTTTGTGGTGAGTGAAGGAACGCTCGCTCGTCTCACTCGCCCCCTCAGGTCATATCTGCAATCAGAGCGGAAGATGAAAAGGGGACTCGTGTCTTACAGCCGCTCAGCCTCCATAGAACTGAAGCGAGTGGAGCCATCGCACAGGAAGCCAGAGGACGAGTCCGCTCGTCGACAGAGATACAATCGCTTCCATTCACGCTGACCGAGAGGCCAGTGAGAGTCACGCTGACGCAGACGGCACTTTTAGGCTTTTACTGCGGTTAGAGGACGAGGTCGCCGTGTTTCTTATTGTCAGCAAATCCTGAAGCGTCCGTCTGTTTCTCGGTGACACTGGTGCCCTGTCCATGTTCTCATGGATGTAATGTTTAAACGCAGCAGCAGCCTCGAGCTCGTCTGTCCCAAACGATGACGTAAATCCTAAAAAAACAAATCACAGATATGTGGTTTCATTTTCTGAAGCAGCTTAAACAACAAACAAAGTGCTGCACACAGTTTGTTGGACAGCTGTGCTGTGTCTCTGTACCGACATAAACACGCCTGTCTCCAGGAGCCGGACACCTCCGAGGCCACGGGCAGCTGAAATCTGCAGAAAAATGAGCTCAGCCGTCTGACCAGACATCCGATGGCAGCTTGTCACCATGACAGATTTCGTTTGGTACAAAAAAAGGCTCAAACAGGAGTAAACAGTGTGCGGGCGGAGGTGTTGGGGACTATTTTCAGCTCAGGCTCCAAAAATAGCAAATGAAAAAATGATCTATGCAGCAGACGATGGTGAAGAAACAGCCGAGTACTGATCCAGGAACATGTTCTACGTCTTTCTGGCATTATTAAGGATTGAATGATTAGTTGACTGTTGAATAAATGAGAGAGATGAATCAAAGTGAAGCGTGTGTTCTCAGTCGGTGTTGGACTCTGCAGAGGTGACGTTCATGGACGGGATCTCAGGGCGTAGCCGGGGTGAGGACAGTGTCCAGTTTGTGAAGCTCAGGGCTGGATCTCTGCTTGTTTGCAGATGATGTGGTTCTGTTGAAGTCATCAGACCGTACCATCGGTTGTGGCAGGAGCAGGGACGGACTGGCAATCTGGCATTTGCCCGGTGGGCCGACGTGCTGTTTGGGCCACCAAGTCCCGATATATTTATTTAACGAGTAGATCACACACCCCAAACACACTCTTGGGCTTAGCGATGGGCAATGTGGGCCGCGCCGGAGCAGGTGGGGGCTGGTCAGGGCTGCTCTGGTCCAAATGCCAGGGCCGATTTTTTTGTCCCAGTCCGTCCCTGAGCAGTAGGAGAGTGAGCACCTCCAAGTCTGAGGTTCTAGTTCTCTGCTGGGAAATGGTGGACTGCTTCTTCCAGGTTGGGAGTGTGTTGATGCCCTGGGTAGTTTTGTATATGAGTGATGGATCTGTGGTTTAATGCGGGCCCAGAGGGAGCTGAGCCTGAAGGCAAAGCTCTCGATCTTCCAGGCCATCCACGTTCCAACCCTCACCCATAGCCACGAGCTTTGGGTAGAGACCGAAAGAGCGATCTTCCTCTGCCGGGTGGCTGGGCTCAGAGAAATGGGCGAGGAGCTCAGAGTGGAAAGGAGCCAGCTGAGGTGGTTCAACATCTGGTTAGGATGCCTTCCTGTGGAGCTGTTCCATTTTTTTAAACCATCCTGGTCCCGGAGAAGAGAAAGCAGACGGATGGCCGGATGAATCAATAATGAAAATGATGGTTAGATTTTTGAGCTGCCGCCTGTTTGTGTGTTAGTTGTTGGACAGGACAAACTTCCTGTTCTCTTGTGATTGGCCCTGTATGTTCACAGACACAGGAAACACTTTGTTGGTTTTGGTCTTTTCATGGGAGTTGTTGCTGATAATGACTCAGAGCTCCGGTCAGTATCTTTTGTAACACGCGTGATTCCTGCAGTTAGTTGAGACGCTGACTGTAGCTGCTGCAGACGTCCGCGTGTCTGCTGAGCTCGGCTCCTTCTGTCAGAGATAACGAGAGTCATCGATCGACTGACTGCTCGACAGAGTGATGACACAGTCCTGCTCCGAAAAGCCGATGACGTTCTCTCTCTCCGTCTGTCACCCACAGCCGTTTGAGGCCAGCGACCTGCTGCTGGGACTGAACTTCTCAAAGGTGCTGAGCAGTCTGGTTGCTCTGAATAAAGTGACGGCAGGTTAGTCAAAATACGTACTGTGTGTGTGTGTGTGTGTGTGTGTGTGTGTGTGTGTGTGCCGACTGAAGATACCAGGTCTGCTGTATTTCTATGTTTCCTCTCTCTCTGTCCAGATATCGGCGTGGGCAGTGATTCGGTTTGCGCCCGGCACTCTTCAGCCCATCGCATCAAGTCGTTCGAGTCGCTGTCCTGTCAGGCTTCACTGGGCCGATCCTCCAAGCTGCTGCAGAACCAGTTTCGCAGTCTGGTAAGATGAACGCTGGCTAACGGCACCGCGTAAAGGTGGAAGCAGTAACCTCATGATCCGTGGTGACTCGTCACATCGTGTTTGGCTGCACGTCAGTTTTTCTGAAGTTATTGTCAGATTTATGAGTTTTAAAGTCAGAATACATTTTTCACATGTGGCCCTAATCCACAATGGAAATAGTCTGTGCTCGCTGAGGTCCAATCAGAGACTTTCCCGTCTGACTGTGTGGATGTAAAGAGGAATGCACGATATGGCCTGTAACCAATATCTCGATATTTTTAAGCTTTATCGCGATACACGATATATATCTCGATATTTTTGTTGTTGTTGTTTTGTATTGTTTATTTCTAATAAATAATAATGTCATTGTTACCTTGATAGCATTGTAATTGCTCAGAATCAATGTAGAACAGTAGATTTACACTTGCTGTATGAGACACACCTCTTTTATAGCATTTTAACACTTGTCATATTCTTTATGAATTTTTAATATATTTCATAATGTACATATGAACATTGAAGCAGTGCAGAATCATACTTGGCATATGAGACACTTTTTTAAATCAAATTTTAACCATTCTTCATATTTTATAAATAAACGTTTAATACATTTAACACCCACGTCTTATTTTGAAAACCGGAAGTGTCCACACGCTGCAGTAAGCTAGCGCTGACTTTTCCGGTTTTCTCAAAGTATTTGACATAAATTCGGCAATAAGGGCGCACATGAAAATATTGGAGCAGCTGACGTGACCACGCGAAAACGAGAGACAGCGTGACCGCAGCTGTTTTTCTTCAGAACCAAGTCGTCCGTCTCCATCTTTGATTAACTCGCTCTTCACTTCTCTCCTCACTTGATACAGAAAGTACGCATGCGCGCAGGGGATGTTTCTGGGTGGGCGGGGCAGTGTGCTGCGTGCTGTGAGCAGCAGGAGTGAGTGACAGGAGAAACTCCGGAGAATTAAATGACGGCTTAAAACATTTACGTGACAAGTACTCGATGGTCGCGATATAGTCATTTCATACATCTCACGGAGAACAAGCCGCGATATATCGAGTATATTCGATATATCGCCCACCCCTAGATGTGACATATAAGGCCGCCAGGACGCTCGACACAGTATCCTGAGCAGAACAATAATAAAACATGGAAATGAGACTGAGAATCAAGTTATAAATTTAATTGCACATAATCAGGAACGATGTGAGTTTCAGTATTACTTTATACTCTCCTAATGTTTGACTGCTGTGTGATTGTGCTTTGAAACTTTCGTTTGCATCATCGTGAAATTTCCGGGCGTGATGAAGCATGACGTGCACTTCATGTTTCCCAATCCGTGGATGGAGGGATTTCATCGTCCTCCCGCTTTTTTCCTCCGTTTGTATCAGGACATGTCGGAGAACAGCGGACAGCAGCTGCTCGTGAAGGCGCGCTTCAACTTCCAGCAGACCAACGAGGATGAGCTCACCTTCGCCAAGGGGGACATCATCGGCGTGACTCGTCAGGAGGACGGCGGCTGGTGGGAGGGGACGCTCAGCGGCAGGACCGGCTGGTTCCCTAGCAACTATGTCCGTGAGATCAAAGGCTCCGGTAGGACATTTCATTTTTAAATGGGGATGCAACAATACACTAAACTCACGCCAGACTCGAGTCACGATACGATTTTGAAATCAAAAAGAGCTACAGACAAATTATGACCAAATAAAATCATGATTTATTTTTTCTGTCAACCGATGCGTCGTCATGCATTCGTACTGATTTCTAACAGTGTTACGATGCATCGTTACATCCCTGTTTTTAAAATGCGGCCTCCTCCGCTTCATGCGTCTGAAAGATTGCGGAGCAGCTGCCTGTTGTGATCAGTCTGGGACGAGGTGCCAGCTCACAACATTTACTCACTGCTCCAGTGTTTGAAGACATTTGTAATGAATTTCTGAATTTGGCTTCGGGTCAGTTCATGTCAGATTCTACTGTGGTGAAAGCTCTGTGTCTAAACTTTTGACTGGTACTGGTTGGTGATGAATGAAACGCTGCGTAGTGTTCTCAGTAAATCTCAGCACACACACAGTAAACACGAACAGACGCCTGGATATCGAGCCACATATTTCTAATTTCTAAATGTGGAATTAGTCGCATGAGTTTGAGTGATCGGTCTCATTGTGTGCTTCAGGATAATAGTAATGATTCATGCTTGAAGTGCATTTGATTTTTACTCTTTCATGCATAACGTCACGTCTCATTAGATCTAGCTCTCGGTGGATGAACGTGCCCTGATTCGTTTTTTTCACCTCTGGTCACAGACAAACAAGTGTCCCCCAAGTCCGGCACCCTGAAGAGTCCACCTAAAGGCTTCGACACTTCTGCGATCAGCAAGACGTACTACAACCTGGTAAAGACACGACGCGTCCCTGATTAGTGTCTGTGTGTGTCCGTGTCCGTGTCACGTGGATTCTGATCAGCACATGACAGAGAGGTTGTAGAAAAAACGTTTGTGGTGCAACTGGTCGAATAAACTGGCCCGTCTTTGTTTTGTAGGTGCTGCAGAACATTTTAGAAACAGAGACCGAATATTCGAAGGACCTTCAGAGCCTCCTGACGAACTACCTGCGACCTCTTCAGAACATTGACAAGTACGACCCGAGACCAGAACCTGGTTATTTCAGCATGAACCGGTCTGAGTTTAGCACCTTTAACTTTTCTTGGTCTTTGCTTCGGTCTTCTCCTGCAGGCTGAGCAGCCCCGACGTGGCTCTGATTCTGGGGAACCTGGAGGAGATCAGCACCTTCCAGCAGATGCTCGTCCAATCGTTGGAGGAGTGCACCAAGTTAGTCCCTCCCTGCACACACACACACACACACACACACACAGCCCACTGCCGCAGCACCACACACTGTTTCATAATAAGCAGAGGGACATCTAGTGTTGGGTCGGCGGTACTACAGACCCAGGAACACATCCTGTTCGTATTGCAGCGTTTGATCATCTTCATCTTTCTCTTCAGGCTTCCAGAGAACCAGCAGAGGGTGGGGGGCTTCTTCCTCAACCTCATGCCACAGATGAAGGCTCTCTATGCTGGTTACTGCTCCAACCACCCCTCTGCAGTCAATGTGCTCACCCAGCACGGGTATGTTTACATGTTCACACAGAATGGAGCGGTTTGGGTGAAGGGTGTTTGCAGGTTGTGCGTGCTCTGCAGTCGGCTTTTCATTATTGACACGACACCACAGTATTTGTTGTTCAGATGCAGCTGAAGAAGAGACGCATGCAAACACAAACCTTTTTTACAAAATGAGCACTAACCTGAAACAGAGTGAGGATAATCAGAGCACCGACTCTGGCAGCAGCGTGATGCAGCATCACTGCAGCAAAACAAGTCGATCCACCCGATGCACTGACACCAACAGATCGAGACTCAGACCTGAACATTGTATGAGCTCTACAGGAGAGGTGCTCCAAACAGCCAGAACTAGTCCTGTAATAAATCATGTCTGAGGTTTCTGTTGACTTCCCAGGACTGCTGTGTGAGGCTGCAGGACTTTTAGTGTTTGTCCTGTCACATTCACAATAACAAAGGCAGCAAGTGTTCCACATGTTCCACTAAACAATATTAAACAATATTAAACAATATTAAACAATATTATATTAAACAATATT